>JAWQEG010005690.1:5000-50774 GCA_033782935.1 Petrolisthes cinctipes
TGACTACATCACAGAGTCCATTAAGGGGATAGTATATGTTTGGTACATTGGAACATCTTGATCCCTCCAAAGCATGCCAGGAAACAGGGCCAGATAAACAAAAATAACAGTGGCTTGTAGCTTGGAATAGTGTGGAGAATTCAGTTACCCTGTGATGTAGTCAGAAAATTGGAGATAAACGTGTCCTTCAAAATAATATTGCCATGAAACACACACACCTATCTGGAAGGAACTTTGTTTTGTGGTATAGTCAGGAGGTAAATAAATCCTTCAAATATTGCCACGAAATACACACACCTATATGGAAGGAGCTTGTTTTGTGGCATAGTCAAGAGGAACCACAAGCCTCCATTTATCAAACAACACAAACACAAGGTCCTTAATGAATTCAGGAAAGTCAAGTTACTATTATTCAGAAACCACTTCACAGTATTGTATTATCTCCTGCTGTATAACATTATGCATAACACTGAGATAATAATAATGAGGCAATGATGGCAACTAAACACACAGGTAAGGGGAGATTCTCTTGTTGGTAAATTGGAAGGCTACTGATTCCCCCTAACTATACCAGAAAACAGATGTCCTCAATGGTACTAATAAGGGATCTGTTTCATGGCATAGTTTGGAGGAATCACAGACCTTCCAATTCACCAACAAGATAATCTCCCCTTTAATAATGACAATGTTTTATCAGATCCAAATGTTTGATAGGTTACTGTGTCCTACTGTAATTGACACATGTACAGTATATCATTGTAGGTTACATATTGATATCACTGGAATAATTCTGTGGCAACTTGAGTACGAGAACGCTGCGTACTCTCAGTTAGTAGTCCTTAAGGGGGTGTGGGAGTAGGGGGACAGGCTTGGGGGGGGGGGGTTTGGGGGGTACGGGAATAGGGGGACAGGCTTGGGGTGGGTAGAAAGCCTGTCCCCTATTCCCGCACCCCCCAAGCCTGTCCCCCTACTCCCGCATCTCCCTCAAACCTGTCCCCTACTCCCGCACCCCCCTAAACCCCCCCAAGCCTGTCCCCCTTAACCAACCTTGCATTATGGACTTGTTTAAGGGACTCAGTGATGTAGTCAGAAAATTGGAGGTAAACGAGTCCTTCAAATATTGCCACGAAACACACACACATATGTGGAAGGGGCTTGTTTTGTAGTATAGTCAGGAGGAATCAAAAGCCTCCAATTACTGTATCATATATGATCATAGGGTCCTTAAATAACCTTTGCATTTGAACATAATGAGTGCTTCCCTTTGACCAATAAATCATCGTTGTTATTTATAGTATACAGTAGTCCAAAGTCAGGGTTTAATTAAGGACTCTGTGATCGTGAATGAGACTCGGTGGATTCTGACTCCTCCTGACTATGCCACAAAACAAGCCCATTCCATATAGGTGTGTGTGTTTCATGGCAATGTTTGAAGGACTCCTTTACCTCTAATTTCCTGACTACATCACACACATGGTCCCTTACGGGTTCTATTTCAGCTGAAGTGTGAGGGAAGCTGAAGTACCAGTCAGTAATTGAATGTGTGTGTACTGTACTGCAACGTACTATATTTTATTTATATGTAAAGGAAAAAAATCACAGCCTATTTTATATAAAACATGAGAATTAAAACGCAAGAGTTAACTAGTATTCTTGATGTTTGGTATGCACAACTGGTCAACTTTGAAATACTCTGTCAATGATAGTCCCTTCTTACTACTACTACTACTACTTCTTCTTATGCCCTCTCAAACGCAATGTGTCTAGGCATCATAAATGAAACGGGAAGTAATTTTGGATCCTCTTGTGATGTAGTTAGAAAATTGGAGATAAATGAGTCCTTCAAATATTGCCACGAAACACACACACCTATATGGAAGGAGCTTGTTTCGTGGCATGGTCAGGAGGAATCAGAAGCCACCAATTATCATACACTATCACAGGGTCCTTAAGGGATATCAGATGGGAGTTTTAGTAGCCTACACAGTATATTATATATAAATATGTGCACTGTTATCTCATCACAAGATTATCCTTCTTACATAATGAGAACAAAATACAAAGAGGACTGTTTGCATATCTGAGGAATTACTGTTTATAAAGATGATAAAAATGTTGTAACACTGTAATAGTTTATCTGTTAAATTGTTGTAATATTGTAATAGTTTATTCCTACGTTTCTGTAATGACTCAAGGACCCTGTGATTGTGTATGGGAATTGGAGGCTTCCGATTCTTCCTGAACATGCCATGAAACCAGCTCCTTTCATATAGGTGTGTGTGTGTGTGTGTGTGTTTCGTGGCAATATTTGAAGGATTCGTTTACCTCCAATTTTCTGACTACCTCACACACAGGGTCCTTTAACAGCAGAGAACAAATTCCTTCTTATAGCACTGGGTTATTGGGCCAATTTCACCGTCGTTCCCATCAGTAGAAGTCACTTTATGGGATGATTCTCTTGTTGGTGAATTAGTAGGTCTATGATTCCTCCAAACTATGCCATGAAACAGATCTCCTATTAGTATACCATTGAGGGCATCTGTGTCCTGGTATAGTTAGGAGGAATCAGTAGTCTTCTAATTTACCAACAAGAGAATCGCTTCTTAAATATATCACTATAAAAACAAATCCAGTTTCCACTTAATAAATCATATAAAGTAGTTCAATATTGACAAACACGATGCAGTTAAGCTGTCAAAATTATTGCATTATTCGGTATCTTTAAGTAGTTCCAATATGTATACTTTTGTTTGGATGCTTACAGACCGACAAAAATTGACTGTGAAATTGAGCCCAAATAATCCTGTCTCAAGTTTCCATGCCACAGTAAACACTACACCAACATACTGGTATTGTTTTATTTTTCACCCCATCATAATCATGTTTATGTCATTTACCAAGATGTGACTGACTGAAAGAGGTAAAATAAGGGTAAGTATGTACACCTGGATACCATAGTCTCTAGCCCACCTGAGTTAAAGCCTGACATCTGAAGCAGGCGGTTTCTGGACAACAGCCCACCCAAAGCCTCCATTGGTTCAAGATGTGTGTAGGCTCTATATGGTTTGGGTGGGCTGTCATCCAGAAACATCCTGCTTCAGATCTTGGGCTTAGACTCAGATGGGGTAGAGACTATGGTATCCGAGTACATTGTGACGAGGGTCACAGGATCGGAAAGTTGATGGAGACTGAGAGAAGAGAATAACAAGAATGATGAAGTACTGTACAATACTCTTAATATAGCACTAATAAAAACAGTACTTGTATAATTATACACACTCAGTTCCTCATTGAAGAACACCAAATGTTTCCCCCAGGCTTCGGTTATTCATGACCACACAAACTTAAAGAGTCTTTGTTAAATGAGAAGTGTCATAATATGTTGGTGTTATATCAAGGGTAAACTTTACAGTATAGTATATTTCTCTTGCATTTATGGCCAATGATATAATATTCAGCTAATATAATGTATAATACAGTCCAAACAGAGTACAAGGAGATGGTAAAAAGACTATAGATGGAAGGAAAGAAATATAACTGGAGGAATTGTGAAAAAAGAATAAATAAAGATGATCCAATGGTTGCTCAATTGATTACAACTGCTGTGTTTCCCTGAGGAGAAGTTTGAGAGGGAAGTGGTGTGTGTGTAAGTGTGTGTGATGTGTCCAAAGAGTGACACAGGTGTTGAGGATGTCTGGACACCTGTTGGTTGGTAGAGGAGTACACGCCCCGACCTTCACATCCGTCTCACACCGGTAGTTCTCATACACCTGTTCCAGCACACACACTGATGGATGGATGGAAAGGATAGGTTAGGATTATGTCGGTGAAGGGAGGCCAGTGATGTCATATTATAAGTAACAGGAGGAAAATCTCTTGTTGTTAGTTGTTTGACTGAGGATGAAAGAAACCCCCCCTACCCCTGGAAGACCCTGTACGGATTAGATAAAATAATAATACAGAGGTTGGAGAGCTTTAGCATGAAGGATAGCAAAATTATCCCTTTAACTTTGGCCTTTACAACATTGGCTGTGGACATTTATGGGAACCATCAACCAGAAATACAATAATATCCAATAATGCAAACAAGACTAGTACCTGGTCATCATATTGGTCATTTGTTTGGTTCAGGTAGAAATAACCAATAAAAAAAAAAACTAACTGACCCATGTGGTGGACTGAGAGGGTGGAGAAGAGAGGAGAGGTACTGGCTTCACATTGCATTCTCTCCACTTTTTGTATTTGTTCCACCAGGTCCTTTAACGTCCTCACACAATCTCTCTGTAATGGATGCACTTATGAGGTACTAACACTTATCAATAAAATAATAATAATGTGGAAAGTACAGTCACAAGCACTAATAAGTATACAATTTTTCCAAACAGACCTGGATACTTATTATTTATTCTCGTGACTGTACATGGACGGTAAAGAGTGGAATTCTTATATTTATTGTAGTGAAAATGCATTGATTCCTTTCTAAAGCACCTTCCACACGAGGTAAAAGACAGCAGGCAGACACTGTTACCAATTTTGTGGGTAGGTATCTGGCACGAGTGGCCAATGGCTACCGGGGACTGTTTGATATGGTAACACTGGTAAAAAGCGAGAAAATTCCACTCGGTTGTCTGTGTCTGCCGTCTGTTTGCCTCTCGTGTGGAAGGGGCTTTAGTTCAGTACAGTAACATGACTTTTGATGCAGGTTTCCTATACATTCCACATATCTGCTATGTAGGCCAAACATATCTAAGTCAAATTACTTAAGGACCGTGTGATTGTGTATGAAACTTGGAGGCTTCTGATTCCTCCTGACCATGCCATGAAACAAGCACCTTCAATATAGGTGTGTGTGTTTTATGGCAATATTTGAATGACTCATTTATCTCCAATAATCTGACTACATCACAGGGTTCCATAAAAGGGAATCTGCATTTTTGCTGCGATAAATAAAAACACTAACCTATGCATGTATTCCTTACCATCTTGGCTATGTAAAGAGTTAACTGGTCAGCTGCCTGGTGTACTGAGGGTGGTAAGTGTCCATCCTCCCCTTCCTCTCCTTTTCCATCAGCTTTCAGTAGCCCCGCCACGACTGTCTTGAGCTGTGCTGTACCCTCACGCCATGCCACCGTCCACTCCTGAGCCGAGGACCAAGCTGAACGTACCACACCACTCACCACCTGACGTACTCCACCAATCTCCACGTCATATTCCCTCGCCAGCCACGTCACCTCTACCATACCACAGTAAATATTATACACTAAGTATATAATACAGTTTAATCTTAATATTGCATAAAATATAGGGCAATATTTACAAAGATAGTTAAAAAAAAAAGACAAATAACCATAAACAGGATTATAGAATGCAACAAGAGCATAATAAAAGAAGTTACACATGTACAGAACCATCAAAACTACAAGCATGTATTCCTACTCACCACATCTAAGCAGCTCCAGATTTACATCCATCCACACAAGTTCTTTTAAGGGACCCTGTGATGTAGTCAGAAAACTAGAGGTAAATGAATCCTTCAAATATTGCCACGAAACACTACCTATAGGGAAGGAGCGAATTTATGGAATAGTCAGGAGGAACCAGAAGCCTCCAATTCTCATACATGATCACAGGGTCCTTAATTCTAGGACAAAAATTGTGGCCTTCCTTCCACCATTCTGCAACTTACAGCTTTGTAGTTCAAGTAAATAATCATGAGGAGACAAAGGAAGTGTATTCCCGTGGACATTTTATTAATATGTATACATGTATTGTATTTCAAAACCATACATGACTGCAGAAACTTTATGAATTTGACACACAACTCCAATTAAAATACAAATACAGTAATTGGCAGAGAGAACTACCTTACTGAATCTTATACCAATTATTAACTACCTCATGCTGTATTCTTTCATACAGTCACGCACCACAATCCCAAGCCCACACGAGTCAAAAACTGGAGATCTGGAGCAGGTGGTTTCTAGACGACAGCCCACCCAAAGCCTCCACTGGTTCGAAATGTGTGTGGCCTCATGATGGTTTAGGTGGGCTGTCATCCAGAAACCGCCTGCTTCGACTCGGGTGGGTTTGAGACTGTGGTTAGAGCTGTGGGGAATGTACTGACTCCGACCACACTTAAAACACTGACGACTTTTTGACACCACTACCCTGATTTCAAGTAATTATTTCTCCATCACAAAAACTCTCTCTAATCTCCGGATACTATCACGACTTTTTGACACCACTACCCTGATTTCAAGTAATTATTTCTCCATCACAAAAACTCTCTCTAATCTCCGGATACTATCTCCATTTGTTCTTGGTGTGTTATGTTTTTCCTTGCTTTACTACCACCAGCATCTGTCTCTATCATCTCTTCCTCTTGTTCATTCAAAGGTATTTATATCATCTTGAACATTCTCCATTGTCATTAGCTTGTTCCACCTCTTTCACCCTCATTTCTGGCACTTTATCTCCATCAATAATTTTCTCCACCTCTATTTCTACCTTCTCAATCACTTCACCATCATTAGGAACTGTCTCCATCACCTTTTCTTGCTCAATCACATCTCTCTTTTCTTCATCATCCCTCTCGGCTATTTTATTATCTTTCGTTATAATTTTTGTCACTTTTGAGTCATCATTAACCTTCTCCATTTCATTACTGTCTTTCTCCATCATTTTAGACACTTCTTCATCACTTACTACTGTCTTCAACACATCTTGCTGGGCTCCATCTCTCCTCTCTTCTCTACCATTAGCAAGGCTTTCCACCTTTCTCTCTGTCACTTCTTCAACATTGGCAACTGTCTTTTCTTCATCTCTGGATACTATCTCCATTTGTTCTTGGTGTGTTGTGTTTTTCCTTGCTTTACTACCACCAGCATCTGTCTCTATCATCTCATCCTCTTGTACCAAATCCTTCTTCAATTTATCACAAGCTAATGTCTCATTTTGTCTTTGCTGTTGGCCATCTTGCTCTCTCTCTACATCACCATCAGTTACTGTGCCTGTTTCTCCCTGCTGTTCCAAATTATTCCTCTCTACACCATCATCAGTCACTGTCTGTACCTCTTCCTGCTGCAACACATCACTCTTCTCTTCCTGAACACTGTCACTCTGCCCACCATCAAAGAAGTTGTTTTCTACAATGAATTTGACACACTGAAGCATGACGTTTCTCTCGTGGATAATGTCTGGCATCAGCAGCTTCTCCAACAGTGTCTTGCGTCGTCGTCGAAACCTCTTGAACACCGGCACCACAGGCTTCTTTTCCTTCTCTTTGGTGTCTTGGTTCCTCTGGGGTCTCTGCCTCCTACGATTCCTATGCTTCCAAGCAGGTCGCTCTGTGTTGTTGGAACCTTCACTGGGTCCTGGCTTTGAGATCTCTTCCTTGTCCTTCTCCTTGACTGTTGCTGTGGTTGTTTGACTGTCAGGTACACATGCAGAATTAGCAATAGAAGTTATACCATTAGCAGGAGCAGGAAGGTATGGCTTATCCTGCTGTTTTCTAACTGGGACAGGGGTGGTCTCCTCTTCCTCCTCAGAGTCAGAGTAAGCCCCCATCAGGGACCCTAAAGCACCCCCCAGGACCAACCCACCGGAACTATTGTTATGTTCTTCCAAACTCTCAGCTGCTGGCCACTCCTCCTCGTCACTGATGCAGATGTTATTTGTCTTTTCACTCTCAGCTTCCATGTCCTGATGAGCATCTTCTGTATCCAGTTTGTTGCTGCTGATGCTAAAATAACTCACTTCCCCAGTGCTTTCATAGAAATGTCTTGTACCCTTGAAAGATGGTGGTTTGTCCTCATCATCAGAAGACTCAAACATATCAACATCAAGGTGTGCGCGGGGAGGATATGCCGGACGCTCTCCACGCCTCCAGTTGTGTCTGAACCTTCCCCTCCCTGCTGCTCCTCCTCTTTCCTCTGGTGTATTCTGGACACCCTTTTCTTTACGAGTTTGCTGTATACCCGAGTTTTCACTCTGATATTTTTGCTGCGTTGCTTGTAGACTATTATTTCTTGTGTTGCCATCACCACTCTCCTTTACATTCACACTTCTATTGTTAATTTCCTTTCTAGTGGTATTCTGCTCCCAATTTTTTCCTCTCTGTGGCTTGCCTGATGATATTCTATTATTATTGAAGGGTTTGTTACTCTTGCCCAGCTTCTCTCCTCTCTTGATTTTCTCCAACTGCTCAGCACGGCGCAGCTCTGCTCGCCGAACCGTGGGGAAGCGTTTCTTCCTCTCAGCAATCCAGGTTTCATCATCTATCTGCAGGTTGGCAAAGTTGACAAGCATGTGTTGGTTGTTAATGTGTTGATCAATGACCTTAATGTGTGCACTCAATTTACACTCTGGGAAAGGACACTCTACATGTTCCTTCAAGTGTTCTTCCAACTTGTATTTGCTGAAGTAGCTACGGTTGCAGGGTCCACACGTGTGTACATTGTGGGATGCTTGTGAGTCATGGTTATAATAGCTGGCAGGGTTCTGGCTGTGGCGATAGGCTGTGTTGGGATCAAACGAGGCTGTGTTCTGATTGTGGTGGGTTGTTGTGGAATCAAACGACCCTGATTCCTGTTGACTGTTCATGTTGTGGTTCATCCTTGGGGTACGGGACACTGATGGGTATGGACTGGTACTAACAGTAGGTATACCCACACTGGCCTTAGACTCATCAATCATTTGTTGTACTTTCTCACATTGAGCTTGGTATGCCTTCTTGTCTTCTGTACTCCTCTGTGATGTCTCTTTCAGTTTGTTTCGCATCTGGAGTTCTGTCCGGATCTCAGGGGTCATCCAGCTTGCTGCCTGACGTGTAGGTGGTTGGTAGCCTTGTTCCTGTGACTGGTGGTGTTGGTAACCCTGGTTCTGTGGCTGGTAGTATTGGTAGCCCTGGTTTGGTGGTTGGTGATGTTGGTAGTGTTGGTAACCATGGTTTGGTGGTTGGTGGTGTTGGTAACCCTGGGTGCGGGGTTGTAGAGGGTAACCATTATAATTTCTCTTGATGGGTAGACTGCCTGGAGTGGCAAAGGTAAGGTCCTCCTCCATGACTAAGGTGGCAGCTTACCCAAGATCTGCTGAGAGAGAGACAGTCACCATCATCTATTCATCATCATTATTATTATTATTTCTCAACATTGTTATCATATTCTTCTTGTGTTAAATACCAAGTACAGTGAATATATATATATATATAATGTATCACTTGTGGTATTAGGTTTGGCTTCGAGTCTGCGGAATATTTTTTTTTTTTTCAATTTCAGTTTTCCAATGTCTTCATACGTTTTTTATTTTAATTCCCTTCTTTACATTTTTCCTTCATTTTGTTCTTTGGATTAAGGTGTAGGCCTACATTTCAGTGTTTACAGGTTGCAGATAAGTACTGTACCCACTTGTGTAATTTATCTTAGATTGCATTAAAGGAATTAACCAAGGAATTAAAGACCCTGTTATGGTATATGAGAATTGGTGGCTTCTGATTCCACCTGACTATGCCATGAAACAAAGTCCTTCCATATACTGTAGTTGTTGGTGTTTCGTGGCAATATTTGAAGGACTCATTTACCTCCAATTTTCTGACTACATCACGGGGGCTCTTAATTAAATGAGAGAGTCTGTTCATCTTCACCAGCATTTAAAAAAAGAATGAAGTGCAGGTATATAGAAGATGAGAAATGTATACAGCATAATGATAATCCACAATCACACCAATGTAATGTCCAAAACAACACATAATGATTCAGAGATAACAAGTTGATCCTTTATATATGGAGCCATTGAACCAGTCATTATTAGTGCTTAAAGGGCATATTCAAATGGGGCATTTTGAAATTAGCCTGACCTTACCTGACCTATCCTAGACCGCATCAGACTACCGGGACCTAACCTGGGCAAACTACCGGGACCTAACCTGGGCAAACTACCGGGAAATAACCGTGGTAAAGTACAGGAAATGACCAGGGCAACCAAAATACTGGGACCTAGCCAGATCTGGCAACACTGTTACAAAGCGGTAATTATTTCAATAAATACCACTCTTTCAATATTTACCAAAAACCGTACGCGATAACGGCAATTCTCTCAATATTTACCGGAGCTTGTTTCGTGGCATAGTCAGGAGGAATCAGAAGCCTCCACCAGGTTTCATACAAGATCACAGGGTGCATTATGCACCCTGTGATCTTGTATGAAAATTGGAGGCTTCTAATTCCTCCTGACTATGCCACGAAACGAGCTCCTTCCATATAGGTGTGTGTGTTTTGTGGCAATATTTGAGGGACTCATTTATCTCTAATTTTCAGACTACATCACACACAGGGTCCCTTAAATAAATGTGTCAAGTAATTAAGTAATCAAGTATCAAGTAATTAATCAAGTATCAAGTAATTAATCTAGTAAGTAAGTAATTAATCAAGTAAGTAAGTAAGTAATCAAGTAAGTAAGTAAGTAACAAGTAAGTAATTAAACCTGAACTATGACCGTATCGTGTGGACTCTTTTAATTACTAACTAGAAGTCAATTTTTTCTTATTTTATCTCATCTCACCAGGTTCTCCAAACAGTGAGGATGTTGAGGTGTCTTTCTTCTTCTTTTTGTTGATGTTGTCACGCTTTTTGTGGCTCATTTCTCCATTAACTTTCACCAATAATTAATAAAAAAAGATGCAACAACAGACAGTACTCGAGTTTTCCTTCTCCCAAATAATAAACACGTGTGGTGGGATTGTCAGTGTTGCCAGAACTCGATGGCAGCGATGACCTTATGGGGGTGCGGGGGTATGGGACATGCTTGGGGGGGGGGTGCGGGTATAGGGAGACAGGCTTGGGGTGGGTAGAAAGCCTGTCCCCTATTCCCTAACCCCCCCCCCAAGCCTGTCCCCCTACTCCCGCACTCCCCAAAACCCCCCCAACCCCCCCCAAGCCTGTCCCCCTATTCCCGCACCCCCTTAACTCCCCCAAGCCCATATATAATAATGTATCCTGTATAGCAAAATTATTTTCCTTATATTTTTCATTGTGTACAGTTGTTGAATATTGTACAGTCACAAGCACTAAATAAGTATACAGCTTTGGTTGAATTCCAATGGACATGCAGATCTGGTAATTGTGTATTTATTAACTTGTCCCTGGATACTTATTTGTGCTCGTGACTGTACATTTATTATTTTTATTTGGTATTTGATAAGATGTAAGGAATTTTAACCCATGTATTAAAAAAAAAAAGTATTTTCTTTACATGCAGATTTTATAGACGTGTGTTTTCTTTATTTACCTTCCAGTTACAATCTTGATTTTTGGACGTAAGATATATATTAAATCAAAACGATTATTTCATTTAAGAGTTATTATGTCTTTTTTTTCATTATTATGTATCAGAAATTGCTATAGAACGACTAGTTGATGAGCATATTTCTATTGAAGCCTGTTTTTGATAATCACGAGAAAGTATATTAAATTCAAGACTGTACTAAAATAAGTAAACAAAAGATAGGAAGAGTCAGTATTGCCAGGTGCATGAATTTTTTTTCTGTTTTAGGAAATTTTGAAGTCCACACAGGGAAATTATATAATGATTGTTCAAGAGTAGTAAACAAGGAAATTTCTACCAGACGAAAATAATACCGTAAAGACCGTCAATGTTCATGAGTAAACAGGGAATTATTGAGGAAAAAAAGAAAATTCTAAAGGTGAAGTTAGGGATATTTCGTCGAGTAGACCTGGCAACACTGGGTAGAGTTTCTTAGGCTTCAGCAGAAATGACAGATTGACAGCTGCGACATTAAACACATCCACGTAATCAAAAAGGCTTTAGCGGTTATTTCAGGCTTTAGGAAAACTTCAGAAAGAAAAGAGGAACACTATAGTAGACTTCAGTAGTTAAGGAAGAGCAGACAGAAGTAAGAGGAAGGGACATTTAATTAAGAACCCTGTGATTGTGTATGATAATAATTAAAGACTTGTAATTCCTCCTGACTGACTTATACTACTAAACAAGCAGGCATCTTCCATAATTATAGGTGTGTGTGTTTCGTGGTAATATTTGAAGGAACTCTTGTAGGTCCAATTTTCTGATTACACAGGGTCAAGGAACACGTCACTATTATCCTCGCTCCAGTCACCTCGGCTTTCCTTCGTATGGAATTTGAAGATGAACTTTTTTTGGAGGAGGACAAGCTGTGAGTACCACCCCTTTTCATCTCATTTTTTTTTTAAACTAACTTTAGAAAAAAAATAATAAACTGGAGGGACCGTAGCAAATGGTTTTACCTCCGAAGAGCACCAGACCAGACTTAAGATAGGTTTAGTTAAGGGGAGATTATCTTGTTGGTGAACTGGAAGGTCTCCGATTCCTCCAAACTACTCGGTGAAACAGTTCCCTTATTAGTAACATTAAGGGTGTCTGTTTCCTGGGATTGTTTGGAGGAATCGGTAGCCTTTCCATTTACCAACAAGAAAATCTCCCCTTAATTAAGGACCCTGTGATTGTGTATGATAATTAATTGGAGGCTTCTGATTCCTCCTGATCTTGCCTCAAAACAAGCTCCTTCCCAATAGGCGCGTGTGTTTCGTGGTATTATTTGAAGGACTTATTTATCTCCAATTTTCTTACTACATCACAGGATCACTTAATGTGTTTATATGTATAGTATATCGAACATTATCAGTACATTTGTTTGTGTTGCAGCATTGGTGTTTAAGTGATTTATTTTTTTAGTTATTTTATACATATTATTTTACAGCAAATATTATATGCATGTGATAAGTATATAATTATGTGTATATATATAGTTTCCATTGATTTTGTACATGTTATTTTATAGCAGGTATTGTTTGCATGTGATGAGTGTGTGTCAGTAGAAGCCTTTTTTATATAGTAAAATACAGGTGCTTGTCCGTAATGTCGTTTCGACTCAAAGTTCAATCTTGACAGAAAAGAATTGGTGGTAGTGATTATGGACAAGCAATGTATAATACAATTCTTTATATACTGAATATTAACTAATCAGCACTTTCTTTCATTTCTAATTCTAATAATATATTGTAATATAATAATAATTTGCATCCCAGTTGATATTATTGTAGTGGTTATTGTCTTATCTAATTTGTGTATTGTGCATATGTTTGGCATGAATGTTGATGCTGTATGTGTACTGTTCAGTCAGGTACCGCAATCCATAGCCCACCTGAGTCGAAGCCCGAGATCTGAAGCAGGTGTTTTTCTGGACAACAGCCCACCCAAATCATCACAAGGCCACACATATTTCGCACCAATTGGGTGAACTTTGGGTGCCCGGGCTGTTGTCCAGAAACCCCCTGCTCCAGATCTCTGGCTTCAACTCAAGTGGGCTAGGGATTGTGGTGTGTGACTGTACTGTAGTTGTAATATAATGTGTACTGCTTTACATATAGTACAGTATGTAGTTACAGTTTCTTCACTAATACATTACTCATATGATATTGCCTGGTGTGTGTTGCTGTCGGGTACAAAATGCCAGATATTCCACTTAGGATTTTAATTTAACTATACTGTACTTGTTTTTTATATCCAGAATCATAGATGTGGTACCTGTGTAGTACTAGTACATTGTTTTATGGCAAAATATCAATGCAGATCTGTGTTTCTTGAACTCAGAATAGAAGCTGTGATGTTTTTTCTAAGTACTGTAATATAATTAATTGAATATAATGTTGAAGCCATTTTTTTATTTTACCGGTATGTATTATTATCATGGGTAGCCAACTTGATAACATTATGTGAGATCCATATTTCACAGGTGTCATATCTATAATTCCTCAGCAGGAAAACAAATGAGTACAAGTATAGCCTAGTACATCATAGAGTAACAACATACTTATAACCCACTTTGAACCTGGCCTAACTCAACAGAACTCACTCAACACACAACTCCAGTATTGTAATAGACTAACGTGAGGCTGTAGGTGTATCCCATGTGGACGTCCGAGTACGAATACTCTCTTGTGGCCGGATCAGACCCAGACGGAGCTATGATGGACTACGATCCTGATTCATATTACTACTTGCTTGAGGATCGCTTGTATGTGTGTGTGTGGGTTTGCGCTGCTCACTTGCTTTCACGGGTGCGGAATCGGATTTTAAAAATTCCGACTCAGACTCCATCTCCAGGAAATTTTAAGGTTACGACTATGACCCCCACCCCACCCCAAGCCTCTCCACAAATTAATGGAATTTTCCCGACACTAGCCTATTTTTCACCTCAAGTACAGTACCTTACGCGAGAGTTGGTCACATAAATGAGTCGGTGTTGGGTATATTTTTACCGATTCCACACCTTTGCTTGCTTATGAGGGACTTCTTTGTAGGCCTATGCTTTTTGGTATCAAGATAAATGACCAGCTGCATTGGTTGAATTTAATTCTATAAATGTGTGTGTGTATGTGTGGCAGGGTGATAACTGAGTATTGCTAAGTAAGAGGCATCTACATCTTTGTCTTTCTTGTGCTTGCTTTACTGTCAGTCCTTGTGTAGTGAGTGTGTTAGGTGGCTGCTTCCAACTTTTCACACTTAGGCTTCATCTGTTATTCCTTGCTTTATGGGGATCATGTGCTGTGGACCAATTGGCTGCTATTGAACCTTCCAAACTATGCCATGAAACAGACTCTCTTGGCATACTTGTTTTGTGGCATTATATGGAGGACTCATTAGCCTCCAATTTACTCTGTTGACTGTGAAAGAAAATACATAACAACTCATAGTATCTGTGTTGTTATTGTTTATTGATTTGAGTCTCATTGAGTAACAATGTAATAATTTTAACTTGAGTGTTGTTTATGATGTTTGTTATAGCCCTGAGGCAAGGGTCACATGCGGCTCACCCACCAGAGGCAGGAGGGAGGAGGTGGTGGATGATAAGTGAGTGCATAGATAGACTGAAGGAAATTACAGTAGACTGATATAGCCCTGGCTCCCATTTGGGGGCCCGAGCATCTGCACGACTTCGGTCAACCAGACTCGGGACTGCTCGGCCAGACAGTCTAGGGAACTACAACAATAATAATAACAGTAGACTGAAGGAAATTACAGTAGCTTTTAGTCTAGGGAACTACAACTACAACAATAACAGTAGACTGAAGGAAATTACAGTAGCTTTTAGAGTAGATGGGATACATTGATTAGTTGTGAAAAGCAGAAAGGAGGATAGATATGATATGTAGAGTGAAGAGTAGATACTGTATATATAATTTTCTGTATACTGTATATAGAGTGTAGAATATAATTCCCAGTATGAGGTGGAGAATGTTTTGTGTTACTGTAGACCCTTGATATATATACTGTACATTGAATAAATACTTGTATCCACCACTTTATTGTACATTCACTGAAGACCACCAATATATGTTTTCCCAAGGCTTGTGTTATTCAATACCATGCAGAATTTAATATATAAGAAGATATACGGTAATGTACTAAGTTTAATCATCTTATATCAAGGGCCTACAGTACAGTGTTTTGTGTTATTAGTAGTCATGGAATTTTATATATAATACAGTACAGTACAAATCTTACAAACACATATTGTACTATTAATTAAGGGGATAGTATACTTTGGGTAAATTGGAGTGCCTTGATTCCTCCAAAGTATGCCAGGAAACAGGACCAGATGGACAAAAATAATCATGTCCTCTCTGTTGCTTGGAATAGTTTGGAGGAATCAATTGCTCCAGATTTACCAACACTGTACTATTACCCCCTTATATGGCTCTGAAAACTTAATAACCGTACTGTATATTATTATCTCTTTGGTCCTTGGTCCTTATGCAAGAACATTGGTGGTGTTAACTATGGCATGGTACCGGTACGATGACTCCATAGGCAAACAACCAAGCCATCGTATGCACCACGAATGTTTTTGAATATGGCCCATCGCTTTGTCTTCTTTGATTGATGTTGTTTTTGATGTTATTATTGATGTTAATTAAGGGGGGAAGTTTTGTGTTGGTAAATCTGGAGCAACTGAATCCTCCAAACTATTCCAAGCAACAGTACACTATTATTTTTGATCTTCTGGTCCTGCTGTTTCCTGGCATACTTTGGAGGAATCATGTCACTCCAATGTACCAAAAAAGAATTACCACCTTAATTAAGAGAAGATTATCTTGACGGTGAATTGGAAGGTCTGTGATCCTCCAAACTATGCCATGAAACAGATCAATCCCTTATTAGTACCATTAAGGACATCTGTTTTCTGGTATAGTTAGGAGGAATCAGTAGTCTTCCAATTTACCAACATGAGAATCTAACCTTTTATGCTAATTGATGTTATTTATTAATGTTGCCTGGTTATATCTCACCTTGGCTTGCTCTTTTCTCTCCTCTCTTTCTTTCCTCTCTTTCACTTCACCATAGATCTAATAAGGACTTAGAGAAGAAAAAGAAGAGGAAGAAGAAGAAAAAGAAGATAATGAAGAAGGAGGAGGAGGAGGAGAATAATGATGGTGATGATGATGGAGAGGATAAATGTAAGGAGGAGATAGAGGAGGAAATAGAGGAAGAGGAGGAGGATAGTAAAGATGAGAATGACGATGAAGGGAGTGAGAGGGAGAGATTTCTGTATGGCTTACGCTCAGAAAATACAATGTAAGTATGTACTCTATTCTACTCTAGGATATATACAAGATAATAATATACAGGATTAATTCGTGGATAGGCAATGCTATATTGAGTGATCTATTTTGTATTTTGCATTGTATATCTGTATTACTGTTGTACATTGATATATTTTGTATTATATATCTGTATTACTAACTTACATTGATACTGTATATTGTATTACTATATTAGCCTGGGGCCCAGTGGGGCTGACTTTATTCTCTGTGAATATTAGTTATCCTCCACAGGGCTAGAATAAAGATTGTTGTAGGATCTGGTCACTTTCTAGTGGATTTGACGAGATCTGCCCACATGGATTAAAAATCCACGTGAGGTGTACTGCAACCGGAGGCCTTTTTTTTTTTTTTTTTTTTTTTTTTTTTTTTTTTTTTTTTTTTTTTTTTTTTTTTTTTTCCCACTGCTGTGTGGACCGCCAGCACACGGGGGTGCATTTCCCTTTGCATGCAGCAGTGTAAACTCCCTCCCCTTATGGTCCCTTCAGGGCTGGTCTCATGGAAGGTACGGCCCCACTTGTAGCTCTTGTGGTAACGTGGACTTGGGCCCACAGCACTGGCTGTGGGATCAAAGCCTTCCCCCCAATCTCCCTGGCGGTCGGAGGCCCCCAGACTCCCTGGTCCAGTAAGCTCTGGTCCCATTTCCTTGGGATGTGCTTCGGTAGCCCAGGCATATAGGGCCAGCCCCTCCTTTATTTTAATTTGTTTTTTCACTGCGACCAGAGTGTACCAGGGGTCTGTGGGGCAGGAGGCCATTCTGCCCCGGGAGAACATCAACAACAACAACAACTATATTAGCCTACGTTGATATATTGATCTATTTTGTATTTTGCATTGCATTTCTGTATTACTATTTTATATTGTCTTGTTATAATTATGTTGCTGCTGTATGTCATATTGTATTCTTGCAGTGTATGAATTACCTCTATATTTTGTATTTCATTGCTGTATTTCCTAATGCATTGCTTTTTATGTTTACATTGTGCTCCTGTACTTCATTACTGTATTGCTTCATATATTAAGGGACCCTGTGATCATTTATAAGACTTGGTGGAGGCTTCTGATTCCTCCTGACTATGCCACAAAACAAGCTCCTTCAATATAGG
This sequence comes from Petrolisthes cinctipes, assembly GCA_033782935.1. Classification (NCBI taxonomy): domain Eukaryota; kingdom Metazoa; phylum Arthropoda; class Malacostraca; order Decapoda; family Porcellanidae; genus Petrolisthes; species Petrolisthes cinctipes. The sequence continues at coordinate 22,762 of JAWQEG010005690.1, forward strand.
TGTGTGTGTTTCGTGGTGGCAATGTTTGAAGGACTCACTAACCTCCTCCAATTTTCTGACTACATCACAGGAGCCCTTAAGGGAATACACATGTACACTCGCAATCTAAAATTTGTATCCAGGTCTTGTTGAAGTTTCGTATAACTTGCTTTACTAGTGAACCAATTACAATGCTTATCCTGTTTCATATTTGCTTGAGCTCGCCTAATACTCAATCAGGCTATTCGAAACAAGCCTGGATACATATTTTGGATTGCGAGTGTACCATACTTTCTTGATGACAAGTTAGAGAGCTACTGAGTGATAGTTTACTGTACACTCTTCTATTTTTTTATTGTACTGTATATGTTTGTATTGCTGTGTTGTGCTGTGTTTTCCTGCATAATTTTCCTTGCTGTGGTTCATTGCATTTGGTATATATTTGCTGTAGTTGTTTGCTGTGTTTGATATTTGTATTGTTTGGTGGTTTTGTTATAGACTGCTTTATAGGCTTTAGTTATAATTATGCTGTGTTATTGTTGTGTATATTGTATTGTATTGTACCCTGATTTAGTTGGCATGTTCACATAACATTGTTTTATATTTACACTCTTAATGAAAACATTTATAAATATCATTATGTTATTATTACACACTATGGCTTATGGTTATTTAGATTCTTATTTTATTTTTTGAGTTTTTAAGTATAAAGAATACAATTGTCATATAATCTAACCACTTTAAGGGGATATTTCAAAGTTAGTAAAGCCGGAGTAACCAATTCCTCCATATTACAGTATTCCAAACAACAAGTCACCATTATTTTTATTAATATAGTCCTGTTCTTTGATATACTTTGGAGGAATCAAGGCACTCCAATGATCCTAAAGTGTATTACCCGCTTATAAGGAAGAAGTAAATTTTTTAGTGACATGGTAACTATAGAATTAACTGCCATAGATTACTAAGACATTGTTTGGGTGTTTGACAGGGGCATGACAATAACCTCGGGCAGTGTCACCCTCGAGAAAAATGACAGCAACCTCATCGGCATCAGTATTGGAGGAGGAGCCAAATTCTGTCCCTGTCTCTATGTTGTACAGGTGAGTGGTGGGTTGGTTGGTGGGTTAACATTTTACCACAACTATTATTATATTGAGATGTGGAGTGTGTGTGAGTGGGGGGAAGGGGGAGTTCTATGTTTGGGCATTTTGTTTCGGAGGGTGTGTTAAGTGACGAGGCTACCCCCAGCATGGAGATGAAGGCCTGGTATATGTATGTATGTATGTATGTATGTATTATTATATTACAGTACATGCGGTGATATTATATACAGTACTTTAAAGATTTTGGCACCCCTTTGAATCCTAGCCACTCCCTGTAACTTCTTTGATCCACTTTCGCTACATCATCATCTTCCATCATTCTACCCCCCCAGGTATTTGACAACACGGCAGCATCGAAGGAGGGAACGCTGCAGAGTGGTGACGAGATAACAGCCGTCAATAATATCAACGTGAAGGGCAAGAGTAAACAGGAGGTCGCTCATCTCATACAGCGCTCACAGGTATTATATACAAAATACTCTACTGTATAATCAATCAATCTCTTATTCACCATGTTAAAATATAAAACAGCATTAACATGTCTAATGAAATTCACACTGTATAATCAATCCATCTCTCATTCACCATGTTAAAATAAAAAAACAGCATTAACATGTCTAATGCAACTCACATACGGTACACTCAGCATAAAATACTCAACCTCTTCAATCATCATCATCAATACACCATTTATCTTTTTTCAATGGACACCCAACAGGCAAAAGGGTCCAGCTCTGAGACTATAATTTTGAGCCTTTAGTGGTGTCATTGTTAGAGAGCAGAGTCCCCAACCCTCACTCACTCCCAACTTCTTCAATACTCTTGTAAATATTATGACCTGAGAAATCCAAATCAACTCAAATCAACTCAGTTTCATCCCCTCCCACACACACTAACTAACTCTTGTAAACAATGGTGAGATCAAAGAAAGCCTTGAGGAGTCTCTTGGTGTGGTCCATCAGAGCTTGGTACATGTCCTGGGTTCGTTGTACATCATCCAGCTTCTAAGTGTGTGTGTGTGTGTGTGTGTGTGTGTGTGTGTGTGTGTGTATATATAGTCTCTAAGTTCATTCACTGCAGTACATTTATAGACCAGAAGGTGTTACTTATCACTTGATCCTCACCTCTCTCCATCACAAACAACACAGGGCTCAGTGACAATCCAGTACAACAAGCTACATGCAGAACCAAAGCAGGGGAAAACACTCGACATTGCCATGAAGAAAGTAAAGCACAGGCTCGTTGAAAACTTGTCCTCCTCCACCGCTGATGCTCTCGGTCTCTCAAGGGCCATACTGTGTAACGACTCACTGGTGTGTACTCCTCTGTTGTTACTCATCTAATTACTGGCTGGAGGGAGGGAATTATAACCATATATTTTTCCATTTCCTGGTGTGTACTCTGTTATTTCTCATCTAATTACTGGAGGCAGGGAATTATAAACATGTACAATATTTGTCCATTTCCTGGTATCATTTTAATGTTGGGTGTCTTATGTGGCCTGGTACAGAACTAATTATTCTCTTTGTGTTCTTGATTTGCATTGAATTCTGTCCTTTTCATTGTCCACTTTTTTGTACCATCTAAATACCAAATATGTACCCTATAATTATGTCCTGGTACTAGATACTGCATTATTGAATTGTTGTACTGTACGGTACTGTATTTTTAGGAGTATATGTAACGTAATCGTACCCACACAGGTGAAGAAACTGGATGATCTACAACGAACACAGGACATGTACCAAGCTCTGATGGACCACACCAAGAGACTCCTCAAGGCTTTCTTTGATCTCGCCATTCTTTACAAGAGTTAGTGTGGGAAGGGGATGGAACTGGGTTGATTATTTGGGTTTGATTTGGACTTCTGTGGTCATATTATTTACAAGAGTCTGAAGGGGTTGAGTTTTTTATACTGAGTGAAAGTGAGTTGCACAAGATATGTTAAGGGGAGATTTTTTTTTTGTTGGTGAATTGGAAGGTCACTGATTTCTCCAAACTATGCCAAAAAATAGATCCCCTATTATTAAACCATTGAAGGTGTCTGTTTTCTGGTATAGTCAGGAGGAATTGGTAGCCTTCCAGTTTACCAAAAAGAAAATCTCTGCTTAAAGCTGTTTTTGAGCCTAACATAGTGAATGAGAGATGGAATGACTGTAAGGAGGGACAGCAAGCACAGAGGAAAAAGTAGAAAAGGAAGGCGAACAGAGGAAAGGGATTGGTTCACTTCTGAAGGGGAGTCCAAACCTTTTATTAAAGTAATGCACACATTTTTGCAATGAATATATAGAAAGATACATTTATTTAGGTGATAATAGAATTCCATAGTAATATCATTATATCTTAATAGGGTTTGGTGATGTTTTCTGTGAGATTGGTGTGCGAGAGCTGCAGCAGAGTGCTAATGAGGCCTTCAACCAGTTTGGGGACGCACACCGACAGATGGAGAAGTATGGCATCCAGATGTTGAAGAGACTCAAGCCGGTTAGTTGACCTTTCTCTTTTTTTTTTTTTTCTTTTTCTTTTATTATTGCCATTACAGTATTTTAAATGTTGCAAACAATGTTTAATTTTGCTGTGTTGATTGTGATGATGATGGTTATTATTATTTGTTACTATTGTCATTAATGTTGTTATTATTATTATTATTAACATCACATTGCCTCTGTTACTTACTGTACATTATCATCACCATTATATCATTGGTACAACAGATCCTGAATGACCTTGGCACATACTTACACAAGGCCATTCCCGACACTCGCCTCACCATCCGTCGGTACGCTGACGCCAAATTCGAGTACCTTAGTTACTGTCTCAAGGTTAAGGAGATGGATGATGAAGAACTACAGTTTGCCCAGCTGCAGGAACCACTCTACAGGGTTGAAACAGGCAATTATGAATATAGGTGAGGAGATTATTGGAATGCTTCTCTGTCTGTCTTTTCTATTGTTTAGTCTAGATTGAGAAAGGTGAAGACAAAAACAGGAAGGCCAATTAAGGGGAGAAATTTTTTATGGTTAATTGTAGATCTACTGAATCTTCCACACTACATCACAAAGCAGATCTCCTATTAGTAACATTGAGGTGATTTGTTTCCTGACATAGTTTGGAGGAATCAGTAGACCTCCAATTTACTATCAAGAGATTCTGGCCTTAAAATCCTCACCAGTGGAGTGTAATGAGTTTGGACAATCAAACCCACAGACTGGTGCTGCGATGTCGTCAGGAGGCCAGAGCTAAGTTTGCCAAGCTGAGGTCGGATGTATTGGTCAAACTGGAGCTGCTTGACTCTAAACATGTCCAACACCTCACTGATCAACTCACCAGACTCATTGAGGGACTTGCTTCATATCACACTCAGTGCCAGGTAATATCAGCAGTTCCTTTTACATTAGATGAGACATGTATCACACTCAGTTCCAGGTAAACTCAACAGTTCCTTTTATATTTCTGTCTTACCTCTTCATCACTATCTCCGTCTCACTCTTGCTACTGGGTCTTCCAAGCCTATCATGGTCTTCTTTCTTCCTCTACAGTTCAAATATAATGTAAAGGATTTAAGGTAATGATAACACTACTACAGTACAGGTACACTCACAATCCAAAATTTGTATCCAGGTCTTGTTAAAATTTTGAATCATTTGACATACTTGTGAACCAATTACAACTCTTATCCTGTTTCATATTTGCTTGAGCTGGCTTAATACTCGATCTGGCTATTCGAAGCAAGCATGGATACAGATTTTGGATTGCGAGTGTACTTCCTGATGAGTTATGTGAAGGATGTTTGGTAATGAAGGTTTTATGTCTTCAGGAGTTGATGCATGGACGACATTGGTTCCCCATTGAACTGGACATGGTGGGAACAACACTCAACTCAAACATCAATGACGGTCTCCAGGTATAATACAGTAGTTGTGGTTGTGGTTGTAGAGGTGATGCAGAGGAAGTCAAGAGATGTGTGACAATGATGACTGGGAAGTAGAATAGCTCCCTTAAGTGACCCTGTGATGTGGTCAGAAAATTAAACAAATTCTTCAAACATTGCCACGAAACACACACACCTATATGGAAGGAGCTTGTTTCGTGACATGGTCATGAAGAATTAGAAGCCTCCAATTTTCATACACCATCACAGGGTCCTTAAAGGGAGAATCTCGTGTTATTGGTGAATTGGAGAGCTACTGATTACTCCAAATTATACCAGGAAACAGATGATATAAATGTTATCTATAAGGGAACTGTTTCCTAATATAATTATAAAAAATATATATATATATACCAGTCATCAGAGTGATTTTATCCACTTTTTTCTCCCCAGACTGGAGACTACGAGGATGAGGATGATGATGATGAACTCCTGGAGACGACGACTGAGTCAGCCACGGAGGCCAGGGAGACACACGACCTGGTGACACCCCTGGCTGACCTCACCATCAACGCACACCACAACAACACCAACACTAATACCAATACCACTGTCAGGGAGGGAAACTTTGAGGAAGTTAATTTGCTCGGAGAGTTTTGAGCCAACACAGACGAGCTAGAGAAGAACGGGAGACACATACTGTAGAAGGAGATTGAAAAAGGAGGAGAGTGTTGGTAAAATTTATGTTGCATATACAGTACTTGTGTTGATTTAAGGGACCCTGTGATATAATCAGAAAATTGGAGATAAAGGAGTCCTTCAAATATTGCCACGAAATACACACACCTATATGGAAGGAGCTTGTTTTGTGGCATAGTCAGGAGGAATCAGAAGCCTCCAAATTTCATACATGATCACAGGGTCCTTAATGTACAGTTGCACTATGAATAATTCAATTACTTTTTTTTTAAGAAATTTTTATAACACGAATGAGAACTTATACCCACCACTTTATATCACACTGCACTCTGTAATTGAAGATCACCAAATGTTTTAGTTACCGTATGGTTTAGCCTCTGGCTAGCACAGTGGCAGAGTGTGCGGCTGCAGTTTCTGTGGTCCAGTGTTCGAGTCCTGCTTGGGACACTGTAAAAATCTTTCACTGATGCCAGAGATTACCACCCCTGTGGGCAGGGGGTGGGGGGGTTTGAGTGTGCTGTCTGAGGTCTTCCTGCTTACACAGCCATAGCTGAAGCTGAATCAGGTCTCACATGGGTGGAGAGGTCTCTGGGCCATTCATCATCTTTGTGATGTGTGCTATAGTTGTGTTTCATACAGTCTAGTGTGTGCTTCACTCTGTCCCATTGACTACAACTCATTGGCAGCCTTTAACCTTTATGGTAGCCAAGCCTCAAGCCCTTACACCTCTGAGTGGGTTTATATGGGATTTTTGTAAGTTGCTGTTTACCTTCTTGCCTGTTTAATATATTCTGACAATAGTCCAAGCATATTAATTAATGGTTGAGAAATTCTTTTTGGTTTGCCCTTGGTGCTTCCCTCAAACATATAATATCATCTGATAGCAGTCAGAGAAGAGTGCAATAGTTTAAAGAGCAATTAGTATTGATTATTGTTTATTCTGTATGCTATATGGATAGGAAATATACATTCCATTACTTTATTTTACTAGTCAATTGGTCAGTATTATACTTTACAATTTTAGTGATAGTTGAATGCCATCAAGTGACCGTTTATAATTACTATATCATCATGCATTACACTAGAAGCTCATTTTTACCCTTTGACATGTACTGAATTGTTTTCCTGTCTTATTTTGATTATTCATAAAGCAGAAATTTATTGATATGATAGTCTTATTGTTATTTATTTACTATATTGCTGTTCTGTAGCAGTGTTGCCACATCCGGCTAGGTCCCGGTAGTCTGCTGTGGTCAAACTCCCGGTAGACTGCTGCAATATAGGTCAGGTCAGGCTAATTCCCAAATACCCCATTTGAATAATCCCTATCTTGGAAATGGGGCATTGCCCAGGGAAATGTCATAGATGAAAATAATGTTATAAGGATATAAATTAGTGGATAATGATGCTAGAAAAGCAATCACAGAGAACAGCAATATAGTAAATATTTACCGTCTTCTTACACCTTGAATATAGGGTAATGGGATATTGATGATGATGATGCTAGGTTAGTCTCATCAGATACACTACCAAAGTTTTACAATATTTACAAATTTGGGTTTATACACTTGGGGTTTATCATATGGACACATTTTCTTCATGCTCAGTGGTTGATGAGTTGGAGGATGGAGAAACCCATACAGTGACCAATGTGACCAGAGGATGGAGGAATAAGTTATAGTTGTGTGATGTCCACTTTAGGCTAGTTACTATTGATTAGCATTTGACATAAGAGAATTTATGTAGTCTAATAAAATTATAAAGAAATGTCATGAGCTGTAATTTCCTCTCAACTTAGCAGTACTGTACATTCACAATCCAAAATATGTATCCAGGATAGCCCCATTGAGTATTAAGCGAACTCGAGCAAATATGAAACAGGATATTATTCGAAACTTCAACAAGACCTGTATACAAATTTTGGATTGCGAGTGTACAGTACAGTACTAAGATAAAATAAATAATGTGTTTTGTTCGTTCATACATTTATATATGGATGGATGACTATAGTTCCTTCCCTCATGAAAACTTCGCTTTATTAATTAAGGACCCTGTGATCGTGTATGAGACTTGGTGGCTCCTGATTCCTCCAGACTATACCACGAAATAAAAGTTCCTTCATTATAGGTGGTGTTTGATGGCAATGTTTGAAGGACTCTTTTAAATTACATCCAATTTTCAGACTACATCAAGACTGGTTATAATGTATCACAATAGCAACTAGACTTTATTTTTAGCCGAGGAAAAGCTAAGAAATTTAATGAGGAAGCCTGTATAATTATAATATATTCTACTCGGGTCCAAAAAAAAAAAAATGTAGTAGAGTATATCAGTGGTAGTGATAATATCACTATCCCCTAAATTCGCCTTTGGTATGACCATGGAGTTCCATGGGTTACGGCAAGGTATATCATCCTTGGATTACGGTATGACGCCCACGGTGACGGTAGGTTAAACAGGATTCACAGCTACAGTAAGAAGTAACAGTGTTGGGCTATTATTGGGCTACTTCTTGGCTACGAGTGGGCGGTTAAAAGCACCCCTGTCTCTGTGCAAGCTAAGGTTGCAAGTGCATGGGAATTTACCCAAGATTTTGGGGTTTGGGGGGGATACTTTAAGATCTTTGATACTTACGTCGAAAATCGAGCATTTCTTGGGGTTATCTGATTCTTTTGTAATAAAAAGAAAATATACGGAAATTTCAAGTAGTTCCAATGTAAAACAATTAAATAAAACATTTTATAATTATATACATTCAATGTGAGAATAGTGAAAGGTAAAATAAGATTATCAGCAGATCAAAACGTAGGATAAGGTTGGCTAGTCAGCAGCCAGTGTGAATGATAACAGGAATGTGTAAAACAAGGTTTGCTCGCTAAACAGGTAACATATGGTAGGCAAGACATACCTCGTTGTCAATGGAAACAATCATATGATCTAGTTAAAGATGTTAGAGAGAAAAAACTCGGGCAAAAAAGATAAATGTGTCATCTGCTCATGATATGATGGAGTTGATGGAATGGAACACGATAGAGGACAGACATTTTTCAGTAATTTGTTTAAATACGCAAGAAAATACTTTAAGGTAAGGTAAGTATCTCATGAGTCCATTTATGTTTATAAAACCTAACCTAACCTGATATAAAATTGAATTAAACGAATCTTGGAATTTCTTGGGATATTTTGGGGAGCAGTATTGGGAATTTCATTCTTTTCCGCTGGCGATACTGGTGGTGACATTGGTACAAGTCCCTATACTCCCTGCATCCCTCGCTCTCACACACACACTCATTCAGACATACAATCAGACACAACAGACAGACAGTCAGTAATACCACAGCCACAAGAGAGAGCGGTAGTACCGTTGCTTTTGCCGCTGTGAGTTTTTTCATTACACTTTGTTGGTACACTTGTTGACTGTTTGTATCCACCACCACCAGTACCAGACAGACAGACAATGGTAGTAGTAGTGGTGGTGGTGTCCATATCAAAGTGTCCCAAGGCTGTAACATTGGTCAAGAGCTTTACTGTAAATACACGACTTTACAGAAGCTAAAAGGAGGAGGTAGTGGAGGAGGGAACTGTGAATTGAATTGCCTCCAGCAGGACACAACAACACACGTGCCATTATTAGTGTTTATCCCCAGTGTTGAATATAGTAAATCTACCTTTTGACATTTTATCTGTGCTAACATTTTACATACTGATAAATGCGTTTTGTTTTCCATTTTTCGTTTCCAAATAGTCGTTGACAGATAAATAATAGTTTCCCCCCTCTAAATTATTTTCCGTAACCTAAATTACTGCAGGCGACTGTGTATTGTCCCATGGTGAAGTGAATTACCTTCCTTATTAATGTATTTAATTATTTAAGGACCCTGTGATCGTGCTTGAAAATTGGAGGCTTCTGATTCCTTCTGATTATGCAATGAAACAAGCTCCTTCCATATAGGTGTGTGTGTGTGTGTGTGTGTAATTCGTGGCAATATTTGAAGGACTCATTTATCTCCAATTTTCCGACTACATCACACACAGGCCGGGTCCCTTAAATGCCAAGACCAACAAGTGTAGATAAAATTGACAGTGCAAGATGGAAGAGAGAATTGGATTATATTACCTGCAGTGTAGATAGTGGTGAACCGCATCCTGTAATACACACTTATTAAGAACTCTCTGATAACTTGGTCCTTAATTAGCAGCACAAGTTTGAATAGTAATAATATTGTGAGTGAAATAACAGACATTAATTACGAAGACGAAGAGAAAATAGTCTTAATTGCTTGTCCACATATCGATAAAAAAAAAAAAAAAAAAAAAAATATATATATATATATATATATATATAGCCTGGTACTATAATGGACCGTATTCAAGAACATTGTTGGTGCATACGATGGTGGCGTGGTCCCGGTACGATGGCTCCATATAGACAAACAACGCAGCCACCGTATACATCATGGCACGGTCGATGTTCTTGCATACCGCCCTGTGTTATACTTTATTGAGTTATTGACATTTACACCCATGCAACTCAGGACAGGTAAACATTAGGGAATGGCAAATAATACCTGCCAATAACGTTGCATAAATATAACCAGGCTTGAAGTACTGTATACAGATAATGAGAGTACTTAATCTGTGAGAACAAGGAATTATTAGTAATGTAATGAAATACTGGTAATGAGAGCAATTAATTGATCTGTGAGAAAAAGGAATAGTAATGTAAGTTGGCTATACAGTAAACGTCATGCAAACCGATTTCTGTGCACCAAATGCCCGTTATTTTTTAATGGACCCTGTGTGTGATGTAGTCAGAAAATTGGAGATAACCGAGTCCTTCAAATATAGCCACGAAACACACACACACCTATATGGAAGGAGCTTGTTTCGTGGCATGGTCAGGGGGAATCAGAAGGCTCCAACTTTCTTCATATACAATCACAGGGTCCTTAAGTATGGTACTATATAGTTTTTATCACTGTTGTATTGTATTCCAAGTCTAACGCAGAGGACTTGAATTCTACCACAAATGTCATTCCTACTGGTACAGTTGTGGACATATGAAACACACACACACACATGAAACGGGGCCCCTAATTGAGCATAGGGTAGAATGAGACGTTGTGTACAGAGGTGCTTCCTATTCTATGCTTGATAAGGGGCCCCGTTTGAAGTGTGTCTGTTTCATATGTCCGCAACTGTACGTTAATGATTAAGTATATATATTAATCTTTTTTATTATCAAACCCGATGCAAAGACTTGATAGGAATGTGTGACCAAAGACAGACCCAACCCAAGATACCATATATAGCATCTGATCATTCTGATGTTACTAGTATGCTTTGAGGATTATCACATTCGTTAACACATGCTGTAAGCTACTCCTCAAACCTAGCTGTGGCCTGTCTACTGTATTGTTGAAGTTCTCGGTTATACCATAATAAGGGAGAAGACAACAGGAAGGTCACCAAACACAAAGGAAAGCTTGGGACAGTTGAAGAGAGGAAAGATATTGGCTTGTGTCGGAAGGGGCGTCCAAAACCCTGGAGATATGAAGGAATGAAGGACGGAGAGCGTTTGAAATAATTGTCACGTGTGATAGTGAGTGATGAAGGTGTGGGTTGTGGTGTGGGTATGGGCGGCTGGTCTCGCTGCAGCCGTCACCTCAGATTGGGCTTACGATGGAACCACCTTCACCTTGGCTCACCTCAATATCACCTACAATGATCTGGAGAACGATAAAACGGTGACCATATACCAGATTGGTCGGTACGCTAATGGAGGTGTGAAGGCTGCCTCAGGTTTACTCCAGTTGGGCAGGAGTACCAAAGGATACTCTATCAAGCGAGTCCCTTTTGGCTGCACCCTCCCCTGGGACCTGAACATCCCTGAAGAGCCCTGGGTGGCACTTGTAGCTCGAGGACAGTGTGCAGACAAGGAAAAGATAATGAACGCCATGGCTCTCAATGCATCTGCAATTGTTTTCTACACTAGAGACACGAGGGCACATCTCAAACAACTCGGACTGAAGGCTCTTGAAGGTGAGTACGATACTGTGTTCCTGTAGTACCAGATAATTACACAATTCCATTAAGGGACCCTGTGTGTGATATAGTCAGAAAATTGGAGATAAATGAATCCTTCATATATTACCACGAAACCCCAACTATATGGAAGGAGCTTGTTTCGTGGCATGGTCAAGAGGAATCAGAAGTATCTAATTTTCATACACAATCACAGCATCCTTAATATGAATAAAGGTATTTAGTTTAGCTAACTCACCCGGGATTCGGACCCTTATAGTATAGTTCACTGGTAATCCAAAATTTGTATCCAGGTCTTGTTGAAGTTTCGAATCATTTGACATACAAGTGAAGCAAATACAACGCTTATCCTGTTTCATATTTGTATCCAGCAGGTCTTGTTAAGTTTCGAATCATTTGACATACAAGTGAACCACATAATATCCTGTTTAATATTTGCTTCAGCTCGCTTAATACTTGATCAGGCTATTCGAAGTAAGCCTGGATACATATCTTGGATTGCAAGTGTACAGTACAACACAGCGATCATGAGACAAGGGATTTTACCTAGGAGGCCACGCCCATGTCAACCGTTAGCTGTAAGGACACGACTGGGGAGAGGGAGGAGGAGTTCGTGTGACCTTTTAAATAGTATGGCCTGAAACCCGATGACATTATTACTTAAGGACTCTGTGATCGTGTATGAGAATTGGAGGCTTCTGATTGCACCTGACTATGCCACTAAACAAGCTCCTTCCATATAGGTGTGTGTGTTTCGTGGCAATATTTGAAGGACTCGTATACCTCCAATTTCTTAACTACATCACAGGGTCCTTTAGTTATGGGGGAAGTACAGTGTTGGTAAATCTGGAGCAACTGATTCCTGAAAACTATTCCAAGCAACAGAACACCATTATTTATGTTCATATGGTCCTGTTTCCTGGCATACTTTGGAGGAATCATGGCACTCCAATGTAACAAAACTGAATTACCCCCTTATGTAGAAGTTGTTGTTTGCGCTTCAGATACCTTCATTTTTTGTTGTACCCAGTTTCCCAGTGGTAGTGTGAGTTACTAGTTTGTCCCCTTCCTCTTCCTCCTCCACCTACCACTTCCTTCTCTCTACCTTCATTCGACTCCTCCTCCTCCTACCACTTCCTCCAATCGACTTCTCCCCTCCTCCTCCTGCCACTTCCTTCTTCTTTTATTCTTCCTCCTCCTCCTTTTACAAGAACTAATAGGTTTGTTGATCTTTTGAAGGTCCTTTGTATTCCTTCCTTCTTCCTCCCTCCACTATACTCCTCTTTGCCTCCTTCATAAACCTCTTACTCTCCTTCCTTCCTTCTTCTACTCGACTCTTCTTTGCCTCCAGTTCCTACCCAGTGCCATTGTAAATAATAATACTGTATATTATATAGCCTAGTCGACTCAGGTTGACTTACCAGAAGGACATTGTGATCTCCGCCCCTCGTTTTGGTCATAGAGGAAATAAAAGTTAATTAGTTAGCTATACAAACGGTATCCTGGAAGTGAGTCGCCAAGGTTGAATTTAGACACTCAGAATAGTTCACCTAAGGGGGTAATAATTGTTACATTGGAGTGCCTCGATTCCTCCAAAGTATGCCGGGAAATAACAGGACCAGATGAACAAAATAATGGTGTTCTGTTGCTTGGAATAGTTTGGAGGAATCTGTGTGTGTGTGTGTGTGTGTGTTTCTGTGCTTATGTCTGTATTCTCTCTCTCTCTCTCTCTCTCTCTCTCTCTCTCTCTCTCTCTCTCTCTCTCTCTCTCTCTCAGGGTTTTCCACACAGTCATCTCCTTTTATTTAGTTCCTGGGCCTGTATCACCCTCCCCTCCTCCTTCCGGCTTTACCTGGGAATGATTGCTGTTTTTTGTTTTCCTATTCTCTGACGTATAAGGAAGGAAAGTAGGCTATTCAGTGTTTGCATCTATTAGGTCTCTTCATTTTCTTTAAGGGACCCTGTGTGTGATGTAGTCAGAAAATTGGAGGTAAGTGAGTCCTTCAAATATTGCCACGAAACACACACACCTACTGTATATGGAAGGAGCTTGTTTCGTGGCAAAGGCAGGAGGAATCAGAAGCCTCCAATTTTCATACACGATCACAGGGTCCTTAAGGGGAGATTCTCTTGTTGGCAAATAGGAAGGCTACAGCTGATTCCTCCTATCTATACCAGAAAAACAGACACCCCCAATGATACTAATATGGGATCTGTTTCGTGGCATATTTTGGAGGAATCACAGACCTTCCAATTCACCAACAAGAGAATCTCCCCTTAACTTACAGAAAACGTAATGTGATCCAAGACAAATCACACCCAAACTTTACATAACTATATAGTCCTACTTATATATAACTTATAAACATAGATAATCTTTCTTATTTACAACTTATAAACATATACAATAATGCGTGTATCTAAGGTTATTACTTAGAAGGAAATCTGTACATTTTCGCCAGGATAACATTACATAACAGTACGGTTTACATGTAGCCTAGTAGGGTTTGTTGTGGTGTTGTGTGAGGAGGCCACTCATTAGGGATACTATACTCCTACCTACCTGTGGGCCACTCAGCAGGGATAATGCTAAAGTCATGTGGACTTACGTGTGTGGACTTTTAAACAGCACAACACTACTTGACTATGTTATTATCATTCGGTGTTTCTTTTGTGTGTGTGTTCTTACCTATTTATATTTTTAGAGGATTGAGTCAAGCTCGTAATGTCCCGTATTTTAAAACACAATTAGGCTATCATATTTTTCTTTAAAGTTATGCATGTTTTTGACACACACCATGCACTTCTTCTGGTAATTTGTTCCATTCGTGTGTGTGTGTGTGTGTGTGTGTGTGTAATAGGTAACACCATGCATCTTCTAAATAGTCTAATATGATCTAACCACTATCACTGCCAAGGATGACTGAGTGAGTGAGTTGCAGATAATGGCCTGTTCTTCCTTCCTACCTCACCTCACCTCACTGCCTTAATTTCTCTTCCGCTTCCGACCCAACTCCTCCTCCTCCTTCTCCTCACGTGTTACTTTCGCCCTTGACATTACACTTTTTATGGGGAAGTGAGGTTCTCGTGGGGTGGAGTCTCTCTCTCTCTCTCTCTCTCTCTCTCTCTCTCTCTCTCTCTCTCTCTCTCTCTCTCTCTCTGTGTGTGTGTATATAACTTGCACTCTCTGGGTTAGTCTCTCTCTCTCTCTCTCTCTCTCTGTGCGTGTGTATATAACTTGACACACTGAGTTAGTCTCTCTCTCTCTCTCTCTCTCTCTCTCTCTCTCTCTCTCTCTCTCTCTCTCTGACTGTGTGTATATAACTTGACACTCTGGGTTAGTCTCTCTCTCTCTCTCTCTCGCTCTCTCTCTCTCTGTGCGTGTGTATATAACTTGACACACTCTGGGTTAGTCTCTCTCTCTCTCTCTGTGTGTGTGTGTGTGCGTGTGTATAAACTTGACACTCTGGGATAGTCTCTCTCTCTCTCTCTCTCTCTCTCTCTCTCTCTCTCTCTCTCTCTCTCTCTCTGACTGTGTGTATATAACTTGACACTCTGGGTTAGTCTCTCTCTCTCTCTCTCTCTCTCTCTCTCTCTCTCTCTCTCTCTCTGACTGTGTGTATATAACTTGACACTCTGGGTTAGTCTCTCTCTCTCTCTCTCTCTCTCTCTCTCTCTCTCTCTCTCTCTCTCTCTGTGTGTGTGTGTGCGTGTGTATATAACTTGACACACTCTGGGTTAGTCTCTCTCTCTCTTTTCTCTCTCTCTCTCTCTCTCTCTCTCTCTCTCTTTCTCTCTCTCTCTCTGACTGTGTGTGTGTGTATATAACTTGACACTCTCTGGGGTAGCCTAGCCTCCGTAACTCTGCATGGGGTGAGGAGAGGGAAGGGGTGACGGGACAAAGAGAAAGTAAGAAGAGAAGGAGGAGTTTAGACTGTAGTAAATATATCCTAATGTGTGTGGAAGAAGAGGAGATTAGTCTAGTAAATAATAATGTGTGTGGAAGAAGGATATGAGAAGAGAAGGAAATTCAGAATAGTTGAAGAAGAAACGAGAAGGAAAACAAACAAACACGAATTAAAAACAGTAGGCTAGGCTAGGAGGGAAAACAAATACGAATTAAAAACAGTAGGCTATATAGGAAAGGAGGGAAAACAAATACGAATTAACAACAGTAGGCTATATTGGAAAGGAAGGAAAACAAATACGAATTAACAACAGTAGGCTATATAGGAAAGGAGGGAAAACAAATACGAATTAAAAACAGTAGGCTATATAGGAAAGGAGGGAATGCAAGTGGCTGGAGGAGAGTGAAAAAAACAAAAAACAAACCCACACTGGTCTAACCTAACCAAAGTGGTGAAATTTTTTCGTTGTCAATGTCACAGCTCTGTAAGTTGTCTAGGTCACTCTAACATTTTACCTTGAATTTACCAGTTTTACACACAAAAAAAGATGCTGTTAGGCCTATACTTCCATTATGTGTGTGTGTGGTGCATAAAAGTTTGTGAGGGAATGAATTGCATCTTAGTAGCCTATGTCCTTCCATTAGTTCCCCTCATTCTCTTCCCTTTCCTTCCCCTCCCATCCATCCCTTCCTCTCCCATCCTTTCCTCTTCCTCTCCCATCCTCTCCCATCCCTTCCTTTCCCTTCCCCTCCTATCCATCCCTTCCTCTCCTTTCCTCTCCCATCCCTTCCTCTCCCATCCTTTCCTCTTCCTCTCCCATCCCCTCCTCTCCTTTCCTCTTCCATCCCTTCATCTCCCTCCCATCCCTTCCTCTTCCTCCCATCCCTTCCTCTTCCTCCCATCCCTTCCCCTTCCTCAACATTTCTCTCCCCATTGTAGTTGGTGCTTAGTAAGTTATTCCTGTCACCCCTCACCACCCCCTGCTTCTCTCTCTCTCTCTCTCTCTCTCTCTCTCTCTCTCTCTCCACGGGATAGAAAGGTTAAGAATAATTTTCCTCCTTTTGTATCTGCTGCTACTCCTTTTTTCCTTTACATCTTGCCTATAGTGTACTTGGTTCAGGTACCTCATTGAATCCCTGTGATCGTGTATAGGATTATTATTGAAGGCTTCTGATTCCTCCTGACTAGTCCTATGAAATAAGCTCATTGTCTATAATTATAAAGATGGTGTTTCGTGGCAATATTTGAAGGACTCGTTTACCTCCAATATTCTGACGACATAACAGGGTCCCTTAAGGGGTTATATAGCACAGGATACCATTATTTTTCTTCATCTGCTCCTCACACTCTGGTCAGAAATTATGTATCACGAGTGTGTGTACATACAGTTGGCCACAAGATTTCCTAAACACTTGTCTAGTGAGATGTGGCAACCATATCGCGTTTGTTTACTCCAGAAAGTACCGGTCGATTGGAAACAAGGTGTAAATTTAGCTTCTATGTAGAGAATATTAAAGGGATTATTTTACTACTCTCTGGTGTAAACAAATGCTGCCAGTATATATGTTTGTCGCATCTCGTAAGACGTGTTCAGGGAATCAAGTGGCCAACAACTGTACACTCGCAATCCAAAATTTATATCCAGGTCTTGTTGAAGTTTCGAATCATTTGACATACTAGTGAACCAATTACAATACTTATCCTGTTTCATATTTGATTGAGCTCGCTTAATACTCGATCAGGCTATTCGAAGCAAGCCTGCTGGATACATATTTTGGATTGCTAGTGTACCTTAATTCTCGACTGTTAAGAAAAATGTGAGTTGAGGCTACAGTAGTTTGTTGTCATTGTATACCATTATTATAACCTTGGTGGTATTGTATTGGTCATGTGTGGTGTGGTGTGATGTCATTGTTAATTCTTGTTCTATATTCACCTCACTACTCAATGGACAAGTACGGTATACCAAATATATATACCGTACTCCATCCTCTCTCTCTCTCTCTCTCTCCAACATTAATAGGTAGATAGTATAGGGTCTCTCTCTCTCTCTCTCTCTCTCTCTCTCTCTCTCTCTCTCTCTCTCTCTCTTGCAACTTGAACTATTATAATGATCTTAGTCGTGTGTGTAGTACCTAAGATAATCACGTGTGCGAGAGCTTGGGAAGCCAAGATAGTTGACCACCTTACGTGGAATGGCTTGAGGTCACTCACAATATGTGTGTCTGTATATGTGTGTGTCCATTTACACATACAGTTACTATGAAAAGTACAGTCACGAGCACTAATAAGTATACAGTTTTGGTTGGAGCTTTGAACAGTCTAATTCACCAACGAACTAATTCCAATGGAGATCTTATTGTTCATTTATTTACTGTCTCTATAGGTATTCGAAGCACACATGTATACTTATTAGTGCCCGTGACTGTACTGCTGTCATAATTTTACGAGTCCGTTTCATTCGAAGGTAGCAAGAAGGTGTAGCAAGACTTTACAAACAGTACTGTCACAAGCACTAATAAATATACAAGTGTGCTTTGAATACCTAGAGACAGTAAATAAATGCACAATAAGATCTCCATTGGTGAATTGGTGGACTGTTCAAAGCTTCAACCAAAGTTATATAGGCTACTTATTAGTGCTGGTAACTGTACATAGCCTGTATAGACTCATAGGGTAAATAGTAACACACACAGATAGGCACAACAACAAATACACTAAACATTCTTCGAAGCCATATATATAATTTTTCTGTAGTGTTTCTTTTTTTTATCTTGGCTAAAATGCAGCTATTCATTTCTGAGTGCCGGGTACAGTAATATGACCTGAAACAGAAAAGTACTGATTCATATCTTTGTATTTGTTTGGTGTTGGCTATAATTTAATTTGTCTTGGACTGGATCACACCCAATAAGATAAATACCATAGTTTAAATGACTCTCTGTGATGTAGTAAATATCTTGGTAATAAAGAACAACACATGTATGATTTTGCAGCACCTCATAGTAATAATTGAAGTTAGTGAGTCCTTCACATATTGCCACGAAACACACCACTTATAATGAAGGAACTTGGTTCGTGGTATATATAGTCAGGAGGAATCAGAAGCCACAGAGTTATAGCCTACACAATAACAGGGTCATTAATGAGGGGAACCGATAAGTTTTCGCCATCTTCATTGATAACTAGATTCGGAAGTAAACAAATCTGAAAGTGTGTTGTTTCGTTGTGGATAGCCAGGCCAGGGCAGGGCAGCAGGGCTATAGACTACACGTGTGTAGCTTTTAAAAACGTCAATGTATACGATGGTAAGTAACTTATAAGGGAAGCAGCTGTGATACAAGTGTTCAAGCCAGGTGTGGGTGTGTGTGTGTGTGTATTAAATTGCGATACATTCATTTTTTTTTATGTTTCGACACTGGACATAGGCTTCATCAAGCCCGTTACCGTGGCCCAGGTCAACTGCTACCCACACACACACACACACACACACACACACACGTCACGACTTCCGAAATGGTACCCAGGCCACAGAGGGAGGAAAGTGAAGTTAATTACGAAATACTGCAGCTGTTATGGTACACTCGTGATACGTAATCCCTGACCAGAGACGAACGGCACACACACACACACACATACCCTGCATTCGAACTCAGCCTCTATAGGTGTACTGGGTGGGGAAATGAGCAATACCAGGCGATTCGAAGCTTTCTACTCCTCACACTCTGGTCAGAAATGATGTATCACGAGTGTACCAGTGAGGGTGTTTTTACGACGTTCAATGGCCTTATAGTTAGTGCCTGAAACTCTATTTGGAAGAGTAAATATTCTCAGTCCCGGCCCCCTCACCTGACCACTATAATTCACAAATCGATTTAGCAAGTGTGTGTGTGTGTGTGTGTGTGTGTGTGTGTGTGTGTGTGTGTGTGTGTGTGTGTGTGTGTGTGTGTGTGTGTTACTCAGTACGTGTAAATACTTGTGTACACTTCATATTGTACTATAAACTTATAGTGTTGGCAATATAGGTTACTTTAGCACACTACTTCCTTGAACATTTGTATTTTATCTCCATTTGAAAACCGACCATTATAATTATAGCTTATGGTATCTCTTCTTGGTTAGACTGTATTGTACACTTGGATGTCATAGTCTGTAGCCCTCCTGTGTCAAAGCCAGAGATCTGAAGCAGAGGCGGTTTCTGGACGACAGCCCACACAAACCATCACAAGGCTACACACACACACACACACACACACACATACATACATACATACAAACCATCACAAGGCTACACACACACACATACACATACACACAAACCATCACAACACACACACACACACACACACATACACACACACACACACACACATACACACACACACACACACACACACACATACACACACACACACACACACACACACAAACCATCACAACGCTACACACACACACACACACACACACACACACACACACACACACACACACATATACATACAAACCATCACAACGCTACACACACACACACACACACACAAACCATCACAACACACACACACACACACACACAAATCTCGGGCTTCGACTCTGGTGGACTAGAGACTATGATATCCAAGTGTACAGTCGCGGTCAAAAGTTGTGTCCATATTCACAAAACCTTATTGTAACTCAACCCCCTCAATTATTATTACTATGAGGTGCTGCAAAATCATACACGTGTTGTTCTTCATTACCAAGAGATTTACTACCATGGAAGGAAAGTGTTGGTGGATATTATTATTATTATTATTATTATTATTATTATTAGGTGCTGCAAAGTCATACACGTGTTGTTCTTCATTACCAAGATATTTACTACCATGTAAGGAAAGTGTCGGTGGATATTTGATTGTGGATGTATATTAGTGTTGTTATTGGTTACTATACACAGGAATAACAGGATGACAGCTGTAGTGGTAGTAGTAGTGGTGGTAGTGGTGGTGGTAGTGTCCGGTTAGGGAAGGTAAGGTGAGGTATTGGGTGATAGGAACGGCAATCAGATATCCGCTCATCAGTTATTCATGTGAGAGAGAGAGAGAGAGAGAGAGAGAGAGAGAGAGAAAATATAGGAGAGAGAGAAATAAGAAAAAATATAGGAGAAATAAGAGAGAAAGAAAATATAAGAGAGAGAGAAATAAAAAGAATATAGGAGAGAGAAAGAGAAAGAGAGAAAAAAAAGAAAATATAGGAGAGAGAGAAAGAGATAAGAAAGAAAAAATATAGGAGAGAGAGAGAGAGATAAGAAAGAAAAAATATAGGAGTGAGAGAGAGAGAGACCCCATATATGCAGCGACAGCAACTGCAATGACACACACACACCACCACTCCACCAGGAAGACACGCATGAGTTATCTATCATCTTACAACACAACACGTGCTAAATTAAGATGTTAAGCCATGTAGGGAGTTAAGGTTGTCTATAAGATGTGTGATGGTGAACTGACAGATACGTAGAATATAATAATAATGTCTGTTGTTGTTGTTGTCGTGAATGAGATGATGATATTGTTTGTAACTTCTTTTCATTAGAACTGACAGAGAGTAGAAAAAATAATGTTTGTTTTTGTTGTTGTGAATGAGCAGATGAGATTGTTGTTTGTTTGTTTGTTTGTCGCTTCTCTTCGTTATAAATTAGTTTCATTGTGCATGCATGGGTTATAGTGAAGCACCTTGTGATATGCAAAGAAACAAGCTCCTTCTATATTGATGCATGGTGTTTCGTGGCTATGTTTCCCGTTTCTTTTCGTTAGTTTCATTGTGCATTGTGATTGTGTATGAAACGTAGTGGCCTTAGATTCCTCCTGACTATATATATACAAAGAAACAAGCTCCTTCCATATTGGTAGTGTTTCGTGGCTATATATATTTGAAGTACACACCAGCCTTCAATTTATTTTCCGACTACATCACAGGGTCCCTTAAATAGGAGAAAAAAACCCACTCTTCTTCTATACAACAACTACATACATTATTCTAACTTAAATACGATATAAATGTTTAGTCTAAGTTTTGTGTGACTGGTTAAATATGTATATGGTTTGTGTTTTGTTATATGGGGCCACTTTGAAGGATTTGTTATTATTGTTAGTATTTCTTTCATTTATTTCTTATTTCCTCATGAATTAAAGGAGAGAGAGAGAGAGACAAAGAGAGAGACAGAGACAGAAAGACAGAGAGAGAGAGAGAGAGACAGACAGACAGAGAGAGAGACAGACAGACAGAGAGAGAGACAGACAGACAGACACAGAGACAGACACAGACAGAGAGACAGACAGACAAAGAGACAGACACAGACACAGAGACAGAAAGAGAGACAGACAAAAAGAGACACACATACTGACAGACAGACAGAGACAGAAAGAGAGACAGACACAGACACAAACACAGAGACAGACAGAAACAGAGACCTTTACATTAGAAGAAATAGCAAGTAGCCTAGCCTTTAGTGACGTGTGTGTGTGTGTGTGTGTGTGTGTGTGTGACGCTGCAACAAACCTTGAGTGCTTAGCTTAACAATACGATGCTACATTTGGACACACACACCAGACACACACACAGTTGCACTCCATGACCTTCCTCCACCTTTTCTTTTCTCTTCCCTCCACTTCTCTGTCTGTTTCTCTATATATATACTTTTCTGCCTTGCCTTCCCTACAGCATCTTCGTTGTATTTCCTTCTTCCTACCAATAGACTAGATACTATTGATCTTTCTATAGTCTATAATGTGTTCCAGACGTATAATAAAATATAGGCTAATATATAGTTTAAGGTGTTGTTTATATTTCTGATACAATTAATTAATCAAGGGTTTTGGCGCTTCTTAGGTCCCCCAGCCACCACTCCCTGTATGTGTGTGTGTGTGTGTGTATACTGTCTGTAGTTATGTGGGCAATACTATAATTAATTAAGGGTTTTGGCGCTCCTTTGGTCCCCAGCCACTCCCTTTCAGATCTTCAATTGTCCCTCTTTTTATTTATTTCTTATTCCTTCCTGCTTGTTGTCTCGCCTCTATCACCTTCTTCTGGCGCTATATGACCTGGCTGTTGTGGCTCTTATTAATATATATGAATCAATCAATCAAACCCACCTCTCATTTATCCTCTTCTGGCGCTGTATGACCTGGCTGTTGTGGCTCTTAATAATAATCAGTCAATCAATCAAATCCACCTCTCATTTATCCTCTTCTGGCGCTGTATGACCTCACTGTTGCGGCTCATAATAATAATCAGTCAATCAATCAAACCCACCTCTCATTTATCCTCTTCTGGCGCTATATGACCTCACTGTTGCGTCGCCTAATATCGATCAATCATCAGTGGTCTGAGTGTTGGGTCTCCTCGTTCCTGATTGGTGAAATAGGAATGACGTCACTATTGAACTTTACCCTGATTGGTCAAGAATAAGAGTACCAAAAATATCATACATACATACCCTTAGCTGAATCCATCGGGCCTTAGAGAACCTTGATACATACATACATACATACATACCCTTAGCTGATCTTTAAGGCCTTATTAGAGAACCGTGATACATACATACATACATACCCTTAGCTGATCTTTGGGGCCTTATTAGAGAACCTTGATACATACATACATACATACCCTTAGCTGATCTTTAGGGCCTTAGAAAACCTTGATACATACATACATACATACTCTTAGCTGATCCTTAGGGCCTTATTAGAGAACCTTGATACATACATACCCTTCGCTGAATCCATTTGGCCTTAGAGAACCTACATACATACATACATACCCTTAGCTGATCTTTAGGGACTTATTTGAGACTTTTATTAATATAGCAAAATTATCACAGCCTCCATTTTTCATACACAATCACAGAGTCATCATTTCAAATACCCTACTTTTTTTTTTTTTTTTTTGGATAAATGTAATACAGTCTAAGATAAATTGCAC
Source organism: Petrolisthes cinctipes (assembly GCA_033782935.1). Lineage (NCBI taxonomy): Eukaryota > Metazoa > Arthropoda > Malacostraca > Decapoda > Porcellanidae > Petrolisthes > Petrolisthes cinctipes. The sequence continues at coordinate 46,332 of JAWQEG010005690.1, forward strand.
CCAAAATTACACTCAAATTAATTACACACACAAAATTACACTCAAATTAATTACACACTCAACTTTGACACACATAGATAACAAGCCAATGATTTTCCCAGTGTGTGTGTGTGTGTGTGTGTGTGTGTGTGTGTGGACTTATTTATGTATATGTATGTGTGTATGTATGTATGTATGTACTTGGGGTGATTCCTCCAAAGTATGCCAGGAAACAGGACCCTATGAACAAAAATAATGGTGTTCTGTTGCTTGGAATAGTTTGGAGGATTCAGTTGCTCCAGAATTGTCAACTGTGTATTGGTCATTAAAGCGATATAATTTTAGAGTGATAGAGTGTGTGTATGTAGAGAATTGTATGTATGTATGTGTGTGTTGGGTGGTGTATGTGTGTGTGTGTTGTGTGGTGTATATGTGTGTGTGTGTGTGTGTGTGTGTTGGGTGGTGTATGTATGTGTGTGTGTGTTGTGTGTTGGGTGGTGTATGTATGTGTTTGTTGTGTTGTGTGGTGTATGTATGTGTGTGTTGTGTGTTGGGTGGTGTATGTATGTGTGTGTTGTGTGGTGTGTGTATGTATGTGTGTGTTCTGTAGTGTATGTATGTGTTGTATGTGTATGTATGTGTTGTGTGGTGTGTATGTATGTGTGTGTTGTGTGTTGTGTATGTATGTGTGTTCTGTAGTGTATGTATGTGTGTGTGTTGTAAGTGTATGTATGTGTGTTCTGTAGTGTATGTATGTGTGTGTTGGGTGGTGTATGTAGAGAAGTGTGTGTTGTGTGTGTATGTATGTATGTGTGTTCTGTAGTGTATGTATATGTGTGTTCTGTAGTGTATGTATGTGTGTGTTCTGTAGTGTATGTATGTGTGTGTTGGGCGGTGTATGTAGAGAAGTGTGTGTTGTGTGTGTATGTATGTGTGTTCTGTAGTGTATGTATGTGTGTGTTCTGTTGTGTATGTATGCATGGGTGGTGTATGTATGTGTGTGTTGTGTGTTGGGTGTATGTGTGTGTTCTCCCCTTCGGTAATAATTCATCCAACTCTAGTGTAAGGTACTAACTGCACTTGAAGTAAAAATATAGGTTACGGTAGTGTCGGAAAGCACTTACATTTAATTAATTTGTTTAGGGGCTGGGTGAGGGAGTCGTAGTCGGAGTCGGAGTCGGATCTTTTAAAATACGACTCCGGTTATTGGCTCTTGTTTTGTTTATAATCATGAAGTATTTTGATTACACATGTACCTAGGTCAGTTTGTATTATTTAAGGGACCCTGTATGTGTGTGTGATGTAGTCAGAAAATATGGAAGTAATTAATGAGTCCTTCAAATATTGCCACGAAACACACACACACACACACACACACACCTATATGGAAGGAGCTTGTTTCATGACATAGTTAGGAGGAATCAGAAGCCTCTAATTCCTCCATCCATGTACACACACACACACACACCCACCCACCCACCCACTCACACACCCACACACCTAACTATCCCACTCAGACCTGTTTGAGAATGGAAGGGGCCGAGGGTGAGATGTTTTAATTCAGATGTGGAAGGCAATCGTGGAAAGAGAGAGAGAGAGAGAGAGAGAGAGAGAGAGAGAGAGAGAGAGAGAGAGAATAACATGGAAATTCATAGCTACACACACACACACACACACACACACAGACACACACAGAGAGAGAGAGAGAGAGAGAGAGAGAGAGAGAGAGAGAGAGAGAGAGAGAGAGAGAATAACATGGAAATTCATAGCTACACACACACATAGAGAGAGAGAGAGAGAGAGAGAGAGAGAGAGAGGAGAGAGAGAGAGGAGAGAGAGAGAGAGAGAGGAGAGAGAGAGAGAGAGAGAATAACATGGAAATTCATAGCTACACACACACATACCAGAGAGAGAGAGAGAGAGAGAGAGAGAGAGAGAGAGAGAGAGAGAGAGAGAGAGAATAACATGGAAATTCATAGCTACACACACACACACAGAGAGAGAGAGAGAGAGAGAGAGAGAGAGAGAGAGAGAGAGAGAGAGAGTTATAACATGGAAATTCATAGCTACACACACACACACACACAGAGAGAGAGAGAGAGAGAGAGAGAGAGAGAGAGAGAGAGTTACGCCATGCAAGCAAAGTATAATATGTATTTATGGAGACTAGTAATGAACAGTTGATGTCAAAAGTTAGTTGTGTCGCCCCTGGTACGTACACTGCGTTGAACTTTGAGTATAATATTGTCGTGTCTGAGGACGTGTTTGTTTTGTTTCTTCTGTCTGACACTCGTGGTAGGTCAAATAATAAAGCGTGTATGTGGGAAGATGTATTAGTTAGCGACCTCTTGTGACCTAACTATATACTACAAAATTTAATCCTCTATTGACATATTTTACGGGACACTTTTGATAGACTGGACTGACTATATTCTGTGTGTGTGTGTGTGTGTGTGTGTGTGTGTGTGTGTAGCTATGAATTTACATGTTATTCTCTCTCCTCTCCTCTCTCTCTCTCTCTCTCTCTCTCTCTCTCTCTCTCTCTCTCTCTCTCTCTCTCTCTCTCTCTCTCTCTCTCTGTGTGTGTGTAGCTATGAATTTACATGTTACTCTCTCTCTCTCTCTCTCTCTCTCTCTCTCTCTCTCTCTCCTCTCTCTCTCTCCTCTCTCTCTCTCTCTATCTATCTATCTATCAGGAAACAGGACCATGCATATTAAGACAAATAACAGTAGCTGGCCTGTTGCTTCGAATAGTGTGGAGGAATCAGTTAGTTACTCCAACATTTACCAACACTGTACTTCCTCCTTTAAACTCTGATTGATGGTGAAGATATTGCCACGATATATTATACAGTCAGATTTTTCTTTGCTCTTTCTACATGCTGCTCAACTGTACACTCGTGATACGTAATCCCTGACCAGCTGAGACGAACGGTAGGCATCACACACACACACACACACACACAAACACACACACACACACACACACACACACACACACACACACATACACACACACACATACACATACACACATACACATACACACACACACACACACACACACACACACATACCCTACATTCGAACTCAGCCTCTATAGGTGTACTGGGTGGGGAAATGAACCACACACACACACACACCCTGCATTCGAACTCAGCCTCTATAGGTGTACTGGGTGGGGAAATGAACAATAGCAGGCGATTCGAAGCTTTCTACTCCTCACACACTGGTCAGAAATCATGTATCACGAGTGTACCCTGGGTCAATGATAATAATAATATTGTGATGGAAGTGTGTAGCAACTAGTCTAGGCTATATGGATCAGATGGTGGTGCCGGATATAACCTATATTATTGTTGGACCGTATTCCAAGTCCACCAGATTGCAAGGACATAGAGTGATTGTGTACAGTTTAGGCTATGCATAGAAACACACACACATACACACACACACACACACACACACACACACACACACACACACACACACACACACATATACATACATACATACATACATACATTGAAATTTCCTTCCCCTCCTCCTCCCCACCTTGTCATAATTATACTCCCACACAACCCTCTTTTCCACCCCCCCCTCCCCCCCACACCACACACACACACCTCTCCCTAAAATATCCCTCCCCCCCTCCCCTCCCCAACTTGTCATATACTCCCCCATAACCCTCCTTTCCACCCCACCCCCCACACACCTCTCCTTTCCACACCACACACACACACACCTCTCCTTTCCACACCCCACACACACCTCTCCTTTCCACACACCACACACACACCTCTCCTTTCCACACCCCACACCACACACACACACACACCTCTCCTTTCCATCCCCTACACACACACACCCCTCCTTTCCACCCCCTACACCACACACACCTCTCCTTTCCACCACACACCACACACCTCTCCTAAAAATTTCCCTTCCCCTCCCCTCTCCAACTTGTCATATACTCCCCCAATAACCCTCCTTTCCTCCCCCACCAACCCCCCAACACACACACACACACACACACACACATGTATAGCCTATTTGCATTTGTGTTCCTCATTATTCACGTCTTTATCACGAACACACGTATAGCAGCTTGAAGGGGAAATGATCTTGTTGGTGAATTGCCACGAAACAGCAGATCCCCTATTATTAGTACCATTGAGGGCGTCAGAAATTTGGAGATAAATAAACGAGTCCTTCAAATATTGCCACCACGAAACAACACACACACACCTATATGGAAGGAGCTTGTTTGTTTCGTGCATAGTCAGGAGGAATAATCAGAAGCCTCCAATTCTCATACACGATCACAGCTGGGTTCTTAAGGGGTTTAATTAAGCGCCCCTTTGGACCCTTTCCTCTCCAGGTGTCTTCGCTTCTCTTGTTTTTCCACCGTGCTTGTTGTCCTCCTCACTGTCTCCTTCACTTTTGTTGTACTTTTAGGGGACA
>JAWQEG010005691.1:0-35056 GCA_033782935.1 Petrolisthes cinctipes
AGAGTAGGAGCTTGGTAGGTATGGCAAGAGTGACAGTGAGTGATAGTGAATATAAAACTATACTAAATTAGACAGACTGAACTACATTGAAAATTGCTAATCGTATCAAGGGAACATGGAAATAACTTTTAATGGTAATTCTTTGGGGTTATTCCTGCTTCCGTATAGATATAAATAGAAGTCTTGATAAAGATAAAAATAAAGACAGCATGGTTTGGTTAAGTGCTAATTACACGGCTGTATTTCCCCACAAAATATCCTTGTCAAAAGTCCCAAGGAACACGGCACGGCTCCCCCTCCAAAGAAAAAATGGGATAAACACAACCACAAACACAGACACATACAAAACAAAACTGCCCACTGACCAACGTGAAATCATTAATGACTCACAGTTTTCTGAATCCCATTTCTCTTTTGGCTGCTTTAGAGGTCAATGATGTGTCCAGCGGCTGTGGTTGTGATTGGTGGGAGGGGAGGGTGGATGAGGGGGAAGGGATGGTGGATGAGGGGGAAGGGATGGTGGATGAGGGGGAGGGGAGGGTGGATGAGGAGGGGAAGGGATGTAGAGGAAAGAGGGAGAAAGGAAAAGGAAAAAGGAGGAGGAAAGGGAAAAGGAGAAGAGGAGGAAAGGGAAAAGGAGAAGAGAGGAGGAAAGGGAAAAGGAGAAGGGAGGAGAAAAGGGCAAAGGAGAAGGGAGGAGGTAGGAAGGGAAAGGGAAGATCGATGTGGAAGGAGGGGGAAAGGAGAGGGAAGGGAGGAAGGATGAGGAAAGAGGGGGAAAATGGGGAAAAAAAAAGAAAAGGGAAGAGGAAGGAGAGGAAAAGTTGTTGGTGGGGTTGGGAGAGGTGTAGAAGAGAAAAGGAAGGTAGGAATAAGGGAAAGAGGGTGGTAGGAGGGAGGAGGAAGGGGATGACGGTGTTGAGAGATAGAGAGTGAGGGAATGATAAAAGAAAATGATTAATTGAAGGAGAAAGAGAAGGAGGAGAAAGAGGAGGTGTGAAGGACGGAATAACCAAAAGGACAGACGGACAATATAGTACGATATGGTGTAAGAGAAGAAGGGAAAAGAAGTGGCTAAAAAGTTCATGGATAGGACGCAGATGAAAGGGAAGAGGAGGCGACGAGAACAGTTCAGTGTGAGAGCAGCGTAGAAGGGAGAGGAAAAGATGAAAGCAATCAATCAGATGACGATGAAAATGGATTGAAGCAGCGAAAGGAAAAGACACGAGAAGATGGACAGTGAGAAGGATGAAAAAGAAATCAAAGAGAGAGAGAGAGAGAGAGAGAGAGAGAGAGAGAGAGAGAGAGAGAGAGAGAGAGAGAGAGAGAGAGAGAGGAGAGAGAGAGAGAGAGAGAGAGAGAGAGAGAGAGAGAGAGAGAGAGAGAGAGAGAGAGAGAGAGAGAGGAGAGAGAGAGAGAGAGAGAGAGAGAGAGAGAGAGAGAGAGACTCGGATAATGAAAGTGCAGACGTTGTATAAAAGGAATGTAGAGAGGCAAGTAATTGGAAAACGAGAGGTCTCAGAGAAAAAAATGAATTTAGCTATATGGAATAAAGTACACACACACACACACACACACACACACACACACACACACACACACACACACACACACACACACACACACACACACACACACACACACACACACACACACACACACACACACACACACACACACACACACACACACACACACACACACACACACACACAGAGAGAGAGAGAGAGAGAGAGAGAGAGAGAGAGAGAGAGAGAGAGAGAGAGAGAGAGAGTGAGTTTGTACCAATAGCGACGACCGCTGATCACTTATTGTTACTGTTGTTGCCTCGTTAGATGGTGGACAAACCTGGCACCGTCCTGGACAACTGGCACTGGCACCCATCACGTCAAATGGCACTGGCACCCCTCGCGTCAATTGGCACTGGCACCCATCACGTCAATTGGCACTGGCACCCATCACGGGAATTGACACTGGCACCCATCACGTCAAACGGCACTGGCACCCATCGCGTCAACTGGCACTGGCACTCACCCAGACCACCAGCCATCACACGCCATGAATCTCATTGCTCACTCAGCCTTGACTCCCGAGCAAAGTATCACGAGTTAAGCCACTTCGTCTGTGTCACCGGGATTGTCGATTCAGATATGAGGGACTTCATTCTACGCAACATTTCTCCCAGTATGGTAGTATAGTCTGGTTTTTAGCTCTATGATCTATGGTATGGTTTTTTGCTCTATGATGTGTAGGTGAGCAGTAGTGATAAACAAATATTAATGAAAATGAATATGAAAAATGATGATGATGATAATAATAATAATAATAATAATAATAATAATAATAATAATAATAATAATAATAATAATAATAATATTATCAATAATAATGATAATAATATTATCAATAAAAAAAAAAAAAAATAACAATAACAATAATAATAATAGTTATGATGATGATGATAATATTAGTAATAATAATAATATCAACAATTCAAATTAAATCATTACAGACATACACATGCAAATAATCTAATAGAGGGAGCACACAAACTTTTTCCTTGATATCAAAATAATACAAGTATATGGCTGTTCATTCTCTGAGAAGGACGTAATGTTGACCCTATAATATATCTGTGTAGGTTAGCACTCATGGTTGGTTTTGTGGCGTCACCTGGGAACAGTAAAAGGAAGTTAATGGATGGTCTCATTAGGCACTAGGATAGCCCCTATATACCTCTCCAGTACCACACACAGGGAGACAAATGAATGGCCTCCTGTCTGCCGCTACAGCACGTTCGCCGTATTTTAGTCCTGGGGAATTTGTACAGGGAGGCAAGAATTACTGTTTACCATTCCCCGACGCAGAGGATATCAATCAAACATTTTTCCCCCCAGCCTGGACAATACAATGGAGGTCCTAAAATTCGCAGTGTGTCGAGACGTGTGAAATTTACAGCACAACCTCCGCCCATACCGGAGTTTATAAATGGTCCAAACTCTGGGGGTGTACAACATTTTTCAGGGTTATCACATCTATAACCTGATGCCTACACTCTACATGCAGTATATATATGTATTGCCATTTGTCCATGTCGTATCTGTAAATGGAAAGAGCCTTAGGTAAACGACACACATATAAATAACTTGAGTACGTTGGACCGCGAGCATGGACCAAGACTAGGGAGGGAGGGAGGGAGGAAGGAAGGGAGGGAGAAACGAAGAGAGAGAGAGAGAGAGGGAGAGATGGAAGGCGGAAGGGAGGAGGGAGAGAGAGAGAGTGATAAGGGAGGAAGGGAGTTACTGAGGGAGAGAGGGAGGGAGTGAGGGAGGGAGGATAGTCTAGCAGAGTGAGTGTCTGGGCAGATGGGTTGAGGGAATGGGATCATGAATATGTAGAGGTAGTGGTCGTGAGGAACCCACAAACTGCATCTCCTTCAGACGTTCAAGCGAAAGGTCCCAGAACATACGTGGTGTGGTGGTGGTGAGGTACATGGAAGACAGACCAGGAACATGTGGGATGATAGACAGGAGAGTCAAGTGTATGTATGTATCATGATATTGAGAATTGAGAGGGATTGGGATGAATATTTTAGAGGATAGAAGTGTTGGTATAACTGGAGCAAGTGATTCCTCCACACTACTCGTACTCCAAGCAACAGGATACCACTATATTTATTCACTGGTTATGTTTCCTGACATACTTTGGAGGAATCAAGACACTCCAATGTACCAAAAGAATATTACCCTCTTAATACAATGCTAAGAAGAATTAGATGGAAAGTACACACAAGTGAGGATGAGTATACAGTATGCTCTTTATATTTAGATAAAATACTTAACACTTCCCATATAACAAAGACTTTGTAGATCACATAGTCGGTCTTGATAATGAATAACAAAAGCCTGAGAGAATAATTATGTGGTAATTTTAAATGGGTCATAGTATTGAGTGTAGAATGAAGTGGTGGATACAAGGATTAATAATTATTGATATATCAAGAGTGTACTGTATGGTATGCTGTGAGAGCCTGTGAAATTATAAATTGGTTAGAGGGTGTGTTGTGGTATGGCATGGGAGATGTTGGGATATGAAAGTTATGAGAGATGTAAGGAGACGGGCATTTTTGGGCAGCGTGTAGTGGAGCAAAGTGCACGATGGAAGTTTGATGATAGAGGTGGTATCAAGAGGAGATACGAATTCAATAATAAATTTAAAACAAATTAAGGGGTGCTAAAGTAAAGGATGTTGATGAAGGAAGATTCTTTAGTTTGTGTACTGGAATGTGTCTCATTCCTCCAAACTATGCCATGACACCGATCCCAAATTAGTAACATTAAGGTCGTCTGTTTCCTTGCATTGTTTAGAGGAACCACAAGACCTTCCAACTCACCAACAAGAGAAACTCCCCATAAGCTGATGTTATGCACCAAACACTAGAGTAGTACTGTGGAATATTCAGGCAGTTCGGAGGTTCGAAATCCCCAAGTAGGAGAAGAAAATATTGCCTGCAACTTTACGACATATGAATAATGTTTGTCGGGAGAGTTGGTGGTAAAATACTCAGACAGCAACAACAAACATTAATGCAAACTAATGATATTGGAGCGTCGGGCAGGTAAGCTAATTATCCCCCAAGTAAGATCTCACTTAACTTACTCTTAATTAGTTTCCTCTTGGCGTACACACAGCTGAGAATGGCAACACCAGGGACAACACACAACAATTATATAGGGTAGTGTTGAAGGTAAACTGTTCGTATACCAGTGTGCTACCAGTAGGCCTATAGTTCCCTATCATAATACATGTACCATTCACATATGGTTGTGTAGCAGTTGGTTGGCCTTGCAATACCACAACACGAATTGACTTATCATTGAATTAAATAACTAATGTTTTCCTTTCTGATCTATGTCCATGACAATAATAATGATAAGGCTCATGATACTATATCTAATAATAATAATAATATAATAGTAATAATTATAACAATAACAATAATAATAATAATAATAAAAATAATAATAATAATAATAACAATAAAAACAACAATAATACCAATGATAATAACAACAAAAATATAAATAAATTAACAACATATCACAACACATTTCTCAACTCATCACTTCACACCACCAACCCCCCACTCCACCTTCGCTCCCACCACTCCACTCCCTCACCTCAGTCCCCCAAGTGGATTAACAGGAGGGGGGGGGGGGAGGGGGGGACTTAAAGTAGAGCGGCCACTCACTCACTCACTCACTCCACTCACTCAGCCACTCATCCAGCATTCGTCTCTTGCCCATGCAGGCTGGCACACGGACGCCCTTCGAATACAGAAAGGCGTGTTGACAAGGAAATTTCACCCACACTCATATACACACACACACCCTAAACCCACACCCACACATACACACTTGAAAGCCACACCCACACACATTGCATAATTCTACTTTAAAGTCACACACACACACACACACACACACACACACACACCTTAAACCCACATACACATACACCCACACACTCTCTCTACACACACACACACACACTCTACAATCCACACTATGCGCCATTACACAATCACACACACACACACACACACACACACACACACACACACACACACACACACACACACACACACACACACACACACACACACACACACACACACACACACACACACACACACATAGTATAACTACCTAATAATGCTATTGAGGACGAATCTCTCATTAGCCATTTACTTATCATTACTCTAACTTATAACGAAGAAGTATCAAGGGAACAACATTAATATTGATTTTCCCCAAGTGGTGCCTACCTGATAAATATACGACTCGGTAAAAGAGACATGTTTTGAAGCCCCAGAAACGATACGATGTCAGTATTGTATAGGTTCGTACTGCAATGGTGTTTATTGATCGAGAGCAAAGGGCAGGCTGGAAGGAATACGTATAGAGGTATAAAAGGTAAGCGTCTGCCCTGAGAAACGCTACGGTATCAATATGAAATAGGTTCGTACTCCAATGGTGTTTATAAATCGATAGCTAAGGGCAGGCTGGAAGGAATACGTATAGGAGTATAAAAAGGTAAGAGTGTGCCTCGCGAGCCATCATTACCCTTATGGAGGTATAGGATGATGCGTTTGGTCAGTGTAAAGGATACTGATTCCTTCAAGCCATTCCCAGAAAACAGATCATCTTAAGAGGAGAACCTCTTGTTGGTTTGTTGATTTGGAGGGTTAATGATTCCTCCAAACTGTGCCTGGAAACAGACGAACTCGGTAATACTAATAGGGTGGCTGTTTGGTGGCATAGTTTAGAGGAACCGGTAGCCTTCAAATTGGTATACCGTCAGGAGAGTACCCACTTAAGGACCCTGTGAATATGTACAAGAATTAGAGACTTTTAATTCCTCCTGACTATGCCACGAAACAAGCTTCTTCCATATAGTTGGTGTTTCGTGGCAATATTTATAGGACTCGTTTATCTCCAATTTTCTGACTACATCACAGGGTCCCTTAAGGGGGAAGTTTTGTGTTGGTAAATCTGGAGCAAATGAACCCTCCAAACTATTCCAAGCAACAGAACATTATTAAATTTGCTTTTCTGGTCTTGTTTCCTAGCATACTTTGGAGGAATCAATGCAATCCAATGAACCAACAAAGAATTACTTCCTTAAATACTGTACACTCATTGGGAGCTCTGTTTTATGGCAAGGTTAGGAGGAATCGATATACAACAATTTCCCTACAATATCTAAACTTCCTTAACAAGAATACAAACGGCTTCATCAGGAGAGGGTCCGGTCGGTGGTGTGTGAGAGACCAATGATGACCGGAACCACTCAGGTCAATTGGTAGTCAAACTTACTACTGGCCGTCTGCCGTCAAGAAAAACCTAATATAATCTAACCTAACCTAACCTACCTTAACCTAACTCAACCCAACCACTCAGGACAATTGGCAGTCAGACGTACTACTGGAAAAACCTAATCTAACCTGACCTAACAAAACAAAACCTAACTTAAACTAACCCAACCAAACTCAACCCAACTCAACCCAACTCAACCCAACCAAACTCAACCAAACTCAACCCAACCCAACTTAACCTAACCACTTGGATTAGTTGGCAGTTTGATTTACCATTGGCCGTCTACCGTAAAGAAAAACTATATTTCTCCTCTAAATCTCCCGAAAATTATGATGGTTGTCCCAAACTGCATGCTGATTTACTCGACCTTCTGTATATCACTAGAGCAATGCAGCCATCGTGAAGACTATAATTAGTATCTCGATGGATAGTTTGTAATGGCTAGTTGGTAAGGTTGTTGTTGTTGTTGAAGTTCCTCAAGCTGTCTGTTGGTAAGGTTATTACATATACTTCGTAATGATCCATTTGTCTCTATATAAAAACATAGTTCAATTAATGCATATGTATTATATATCTAATGCTCATACACTCATACATATACAGTTACAAGCATTTATGAATGTAAATGAAAACAATCTAGTTTCATTATTAGTGAGGAAGTTTATAATATAATTTCATTCTCTGCCACTACTTTAAATACGAAGCCTCCATAATTAAGCAATTAATAAAATCCCGGTCCATTAATTATATGACCAGGTGGCTGGTAGCGGGTAATTGCGTTTCTTGGGATTTTAATGAGGCCACCAGCACCAGAGGCCATTATGTTCGGCCACAAGTCTATGTCGCTGCCTCCTATTTTTAAGCAATGTGATTACATACGATAATATTTCTTCTTTTCCATTCCGTGAGGGACCCTTAAATCGTGTATGAGACTTGGTGGCTTTTGATTCCTCCTGACTATGCCACAAAACAAACTCCTTCAATGTAGGTGGTGTTTCGTGGCAATGTTTGTAGGACTCACTAACCTCCAATTTATTTTATACATCACTGGGGTCCTTAAGCTAATACTGGTCAGGACTTTCACAAACGCAATGCCCACAAAACTACTCCTAGAATTCCAAATAATTTTCCTACATGTCTAAAGCCTATGGATATAAATACTGCAAGTAAAGCCGAATTTACCAGTCTGAAATACTTGATATATGCAAAGCTAATTCAGTACATATATTGGAGTCTAGGCCCTGTACTTACTCTTCACGAGGGCAGCTGTCTACTTGGTTTCCATGTACGATAGAACTCCTCTGTCCAAATTCGTTCTTCCAACAACGTAAAGTTTGAAAGAAAATTATATTACTCTTCAATAAGTCTCAAAATGGTCAGTAGGTTAAGGTCCATCCCGACCATCCCTCCAGCCTGGGGCCACCCAAGGAGACGAGTTACGATTAAATCTGGGAAACCGAGGAGGGAGAAGGAAGTGGAGAGGGTGGTGGTGGTGGTGGTGGTGGAGGAGGAGGAGGAGGAGGAGGAAGGAATGGGGATGAGAGCGCGGGAGAAAGAGTGGGAGGAAGAAGAGGAGGAGGAAGGAGTGGACACAGAGTAGGAGGAGGAGGAGGAGTAGGAGGAGGAGTCGGAGGAGGGGGGGGGAGGGGGGGTAGGAAAGTAGGTGGACAAGAGAATGAAAACATAGGAAGGAGGAAAACGGAAAAGGGAAGGGAAGAGGAGGAGAAGGAGGAGGAAGGATAGGGCGAAAGAAGAGGAGGAGGAGGAGAGGAAAATAAATGTGGGCGGAGGTGGATGAATTGAGATTGTTGAAATATGAGAGAGTAAAAGCACTGAAAGGAAGAGGTTAAGGGGAAGGAAAGGGAGGAGGGGGAATACAAAGGACACTCAGATAGCAACAGAACTACTGGTCCTCACGAGGCTGCCTGTTTATGCTAAATTGATCTACAAGGGGAGGGAGAAATGAGGGCGTGAGGTTTGGACTAGAGGAGATGAACATGAGGGAGTAAGAAGATGAAAGGAGAAGGAGGAGAAAGAGGAAGAGGAAAATATAAAGGTTGTGGTAAGAGGAGAGAGGTGTGAGTGAGTGAGTGGGGAGAGTAGGGTGAGGGGGAGGGATGAGAGTACGACGGGAGGAGGGGGGGGGATGGTGTTAGTGCGAGAGGAGGAGGAGGAGGAGGAGGAGGAGGGAGAACATGAGTGTAGGAAGGAGGTGGAGGAGAGTTTGAGAGTTTGGTGAGAGAGAGAGAAGGGAGGGGAACGGAAGATGTGAATTTGTAGGAAGAGGAGGGGAAGACGGCGAGAAAGAAAGAAGATGCTATTAGTGCTTAATTGTGTGAGGAGGAAGAGGTGAAAGTAAGGGCGGAAGAAAGAGAAGAAAGGGGAGTGTGTGAGAGTGGGAAAAAGAGGTGTAAGTGAGGGTAGAAGGAGAAGAAATAGAGGTGTGTGAGAGTGGGGAAAAGAGGTGTAAGTGAGGGTAGAAGAAAGAGAAGAAAGAGGGACGTGTGAGAGTTTGAGAAAGGGAGAGAATTAAATTAAAGTGAGAGAGGGGGGTAGAAGAAGAAGAAGGGAGAATTATGTGAGAGTGGGAAAGGGCGAGGGGAGAAAAATGCGTGCAGACAAGAGGGAGAAAGAGAAGGAAGAGTAGTGTGTGATTGGTAGAAGAAGGAACAAGAGAAGGAGGAATGAGTGTATGCGAGTGAGAGGAGGAGGAGGATAGGGAAGGATACGGAAAAAGGAAGATGGAAAAGGCTAGAATGTTTGATTGTGAGATATGGATAAGGAAGGATAAGTGAAAGGAAGGATAAGTGAAAGGAAGGATAAATAAGAGGAAGGATAAGTGAAAAGATGGAGAAGTGAATGGAAGGATTAGTGAAAAGAAGGATTAGTGAAAAGAAGGATAAGTGAAAGGAAGGATAAGTGAAAGGAAGGATAAGTGAAAGGAAGGATGAGTGAAAGGAAGGATAAGTGAATGGAAGGATAAGTGAAAGGAAGAATAAGAATAAATGAAAGGAAAGATAAGTGAAAGGAAGGATAAGTGAAAGGAAGGATAAGTGAAAGGAAGGATAAGTGAAAGGAAGAATAAGAATAAATGAAAGGAAGGATAAGTGAAAGGATGGATAAGTGAAAGGAAGGATAAGTGAAAGGATGGATAAGTGAAAAGAAGGATAAGTGAAAGGAAGAATAAGAATAAATGAAAGGAAGGATAAGTGAAAGTAAGGATGAGTGAAAGGAAGAATAAGTGAAAGGAAGGATAGGTGAAAGGAAGGATAAGTGAATGGAAGGATAAGTGAAAGGAAGGATAAGTGAAAGGAAGAATAAGAATAAATGAAAGGAAGAATAAGAATAAATGAAATGAAAGATAAGTGAAAGGAAGGATAAGTGAAAGGAAGAAGTGACTGAAAGTGCGACAGAAGGAAGAGATGAAGGCGAAGGAGGAGGAGAAGGATGAGGATGAGGAGGGCGTGGTCTTACTGCTGACTCGGGTCCTAAACTCCTACACCGTGAAATTTGATCACTCCTTCCCTCTCCTTGGGTCGGCCACGGGATAGTAATTCTCCTCCGCTTGTGGTCTGATTTATTGGTCTACAGTAAGCTGAGGCCAGACCACATATTTCACTCCCCATATTAGAGGCAATAATAAGAAGCGAGGATGAGCTCATATATATCACTGTAATAGAGGTGAAAATAATCTCTTCTTCCTGGAAATTACTGTGAGGTCATAACATATATTTTAAGTCATATTCGTGCTGTGCTTTATTACTGGTGTAAGAATATAATATAATTCTTGTTTATGACATTGAAATAGTATAGAAATATAGCCGAAAAGTATTTATAGTTATATTCATATTGTGTTTTACTGGTGTATGTATATAATATAATTCTTGTTTATGACACTGAAATGGTATAGTAAATATATCAGAAAAGTAATTATAAGTGATAAAACAAATCATATTAAATCTACTACAACCACGCTTCATTCATCATGTACCGCACAGACAGCAACACAGTTTGTTTTTATTAATGTATAGAAGGTGACAGCTATCCCGTGAGAACACATTTCAAAATCTAATTATGAAGAGCAATTAAGAGGCCATTACCTGACCAATCCAATAAGGTATAATGTGAGACAAGTAACCATATCCAACATAAAAACCCACAAAGTGTCAAGATTGGTCTGCACACAATTACTATGTTAATGAGTGCGAGTTAACGTCCGTGTGGCTCTGTGTGTGTGTGTGTGTGTGTGTGTATGTGTGTGTGTGCCTGTGTGTGTGTGTGTGTGTGTGTGTGTGTGTGTGTGTGTGTGTGTGTGTGTGTGTGTGTGTGTGTGTGTGTGTGTGTGTGTGAGAGAGAGAGAGAGAGAGAGAGAGAAAGAGAGAGAGAGAGAAAAAAAAAAAAGTAGAGATAAATTGAGAGAGATGGTTCCACGAGAGGAATGTGTTTGCGTGCGAGATAAACGTTACGGTGGGTAAAACGTATGTGAATTATATTTGTAAAACGCGTGCTTGTTATGTATCGCTATTCAATATCCTATCCTCCACAAAACTTATATTTATGCAGTAGATAAAGCACCCTCTTTCTAAGAAGCAAATGATTCTTGTGGGAACTCCAGTGGGCTTATATTCCACAGTTGTGTATGGGTGATGAAAGCTCTACGTTTACTGCACCACAGGCTAAGCGATTATACAGACTTATAGTGACAGAGGGCATTAACTTTATCCTAGAGTGTAAGTCAGTTAGTAGTGTAGAACCTCCGGCTACCTCCTTCACTCGGGGCAGGAGAGCATGTCGCCAGAAAATTAATATAAGAGTGAGGAATAAATATGAGGAATCCAGAGTTTAATTACATCACAGTGCGACTCGGATGCCTCCTTGAGAAAAATCTGAGAATATTCTGAGAAGGAAGACATAACAGTTAATCTTCCTTTGGTGACGTTCATTCCTTTACACGAACCTGAAGCCAATTCTCCAATATTAAGTTTCCATTTACGTGAGAGTGCAGTGGAATTTCCTAATATATACTGAACTCATATACCGATACAATAAAGACGAAAGTTTGTAGGAAGAGGGTGTGTGACTTGAGGCAATGTAAGAATGTGACAGACTTGGAGTAGGAGAGAGGGACTGGAGAGGAGATGGAAGCGAGGGTGACTGGAGCATGAGAGTGTGACAGGACAAGGAGGAAGGGGTGGGAGGCGGATGTGAGGGTGTGAAGGGACAAGGGTGGAGTGTTCGTGACAAAGGGTGTTTTTCCCAGCACGCTATCCCTTCCCCCCCACCCCACACCTCTAGTTACTGTCACACTCTGCCTCTATTTACAAGTTTTAGCCTTCTCGGTAATGCTGTCGTAGAACAGTATTTACCAAAGTCTACCTTCTCTTTCTATGCCATAACAAAGACCCTAGATGGCACGACAGCAATGGTGCACATAAGCATACTCTGGTGAAGTGCAATGGTTTCCATGGAGTTGATATCAAACAAGTTTTAACAGACAACGGTGTTTTTATATTGTATATTACTGAATTACTGTTTGGTGTACTGTTTTTTCTTAATTTGTATAATTCGTAGATACTTATTTAAGTAAATAAAAGAAATGAAAATGAAAAACTAGATCCCAATTATCCACAACTCTTCAGTCTGTCTACAGAGAACCACAAAAAACTCTACGGGATCCTCCACCTACATTTCATTTACTTTCCTCATTCTAACGACACTCATATTAATATTTTGGGCAACGTGTGAAGGAATATATGGTCACATAGAAATTAATTAATTATCTGCTATTACATTATTAATTCTGCCAAATGATATTCTTACACATCATAATGCCTACATTCCCTGACGATGTGTTGGGTGCCCTATACTCCATAAGAAGTTACCTTACTGCCTTGCTTGATGCCGATCATGTTCTTTCATCCATTCAGTGAGAAGTAATATAATAAAATACATTGTGCACAAATAATGATATTTAGGTCAGCAATTATCTTCATATCATTTTACAGACACCTCTACTTTTATGTAGTATGTATGTAGGTCCTATGTGTGTGGGTACTTGGGGGTGAAGAGGGTGGTGGGCGGGGCATAATGTTTGGGCGCAGCGGGTGTGAAGGGTTTGGAGGCGCGGGTTGCTTTGCTGGTGGGCGCGGCTGGCTGGCTAGCTGGCTGGCGACGGGTGAGGGGGTTAGTGGTCGCCAGAGGGTGGGTTCTCAGTGTCTGTTAGACTCTCGCGAGGTGAGGTTGTTGCCGCGACGCTCGCTATCAACCAAAGTTCCTGCTCTGAGTGACAAAAACCAAGGGTACTTTACACGGATCCATAGCACAGTGTTAAATGACAGTTTGGTGTGTTTATTGTGTAATAGATATTTTAAGCAGGGAATAGCGAAAGTGCTCTAAGTTTTGGTTTAACACAGTGGAAAAGAGTGCAATGGACCTAGAGAACGGTGAACTGTGTTTGGAATTTACCATGGTGACGGGCTAGTAGAAAACTATATAGGCACTTTTAACAGCGTGTTATTTACTGGACATTAAATGAGAATGTAGGAGAATACTTGCATTTCGCGAGGAATATCCCAGGTAAGTGGATTTTGTGAATTTTCCGGTATCAGCTCTCGTTTATATACATTCTGAGGATAGTGGTTAATGGAGAGGCATGCATAAGTGTGAACAGGATGTGCGTGCATATGTGTATGTGTGTGTTTGGGTATGGAGTTCCAAGAGGGGGAGGGGACTGAGAGTGCCACGTGAGGGGGGCGTGAATGGGAGGCACATGTTGAGCGTGAGTGAGGGAGGCAGTGAGGCACCAGCACCGCAGTGACTGGGTCTCCCTGGAGTAAATAAACCATGAGTCACACTACACAGACGGTCGCCCACACTACGGCCTCACCAGGGAATACATGAATGTGGACCACACTAGACTCTCCTCTTGCCTGTGTTGGAACTGTATCAGGCATAAACGGGAATAGTGTGCATATTCTATACTTCATGACTGTGTATACTACCCAGCTGAGCAACTGCACTGCAACCATAAATTGTTCTTGTTGATATAATAAATAGTAAAGAGGTGTATATAATTGTATACTGGACATCTAATTTCCGGGCCATAATTATACATAGTAGAAGGAAGGAGATTTCATTGTACCATTAAATGAGACACAGAAAAAGGGCAATATGTACAGTTAGTAACTTTATATGTCATACAATTTTACTGACCGAAAGAGAAAATTCACAGTATTATCTTTTGCAACATGAAGAGAAGTTATACGTATGGTTATAGACACATAAAATGAGTTAATGAGTGTGGAACCATAAAATGATGGCAGTGATTAGCGGGCTTCAGCTCTGAATTATGACGGTTCAATAAGCAATAAACGTAGTCCTGTTCAGTAATACCTAATGATACAATAATACTGTGTTTGTCTACTTCACGACACAGTGTTAATTATTTAAAATAGAAGTCTGTAAACATATTTAGATACTGAAAATATCCACAAGCTAAATGATTTTATCTTTTACATATATATACTGAACCTTCCAATATATTTAGTTGCCGATATCAATCTGCAATCTATAAATATCTATAAATCCAATGCATTCGAAAAAGTGAACACAGTACAGTGAACGTTCAGCAGCTTTAAGTGGAAGGGATTTTTAGACTATATCTGTATTTAGTCAGCTAATCCTTTGACGTCACTCAATCCGCTCGCTGACACACTCCCCGGTGTGTCAGCGCTGGATTCCGGCTGTCAGTGTAACTAATGCTTCAAGGGTAAAAATCGGTCCTGGCTGAGCTTGTCCTTGGATTCATTGTAGTTTTTCCTAAATAAAGTTGCAGCTTAACAAAAGTACCTGGGCATATGTTTGTTATTCTTTTAGTTTTTATTGTGATTGTAAGTACATACCACTTGTCATATGTTTTTGGGAAGTGTAAAAAGTTTATGTAGTAGGCTAATTATGGAACAGTAGCAGGAGCTAACAAAAGTACATGGCCATAATTTTGTTATTTTGGTTTTATTTCCATATATTGTGGGAAAAGGTAAAACGGTTATAGAGACTTGTACCGTGGTTGTAGAGATCCATGTTTCAGCTGTAAAGACTTTTGTATTGATTGTGGAGAGTATTTTTGGGGTTGGGGTTATTTGTAGAAGGGTTACGACACCTGTTGCAATATGATTACTGATGGACGTGTCCCTGGGGGTTATGGGGACTGGTATGGTGTGTATGGCGGAGTGAATGGTTGTGGTGTGGTTACTTGTTGTGTTCTTACTTGTGGTGTGGTACGTGGGGTATAGTTACTTGTGGTGTTGTTACTTGTGGTGTGGTTACTTGTGGTGTTGTTACTTGTGGTGTGGTTACTTGTGGTGTTGTTACTTGAGGTGTGGTTACTTGTAGTGTTGTTACTTGTGGTGTGGTTACTTGTGGTGTTGTTACTTGTGTGGTTGTGTGTTGTGCAGTACCTGTTGTGGAATGATTCTGAGCATTTGTATTTTCTGTAATGTAGCTCCTGTCATTGTACCTGTAATAGTATTTGTAGTGGTGGTGACGATGGTGAACTTTAACTGGTATGACTGTAGTGGTATATTGTGGTAAAGTGCAGCAAGGATGTGATATCTGTTGTGATTATATTATGAGAGTGGATACTTGTTGCTTGCTTGAGGAGATCGTTGTGGTGAGTGATGGTAGGCGGCTGTGATGAAGATAAGTTATTTGTAGTGATGTATGATGCTCGTTATGCTATGGTTAGGGCTAGCGAGATTATTCAGCTATTTATTTTTATGATGAGGTAAGGTGTCTGGTTATAGTGATGCGTGTAATGTGTGAGGAGAAGGGTACTTTAAACTATAGACAACTCTCATGAAACTGTGAGCCTTTTCGAGTTTTCTTCTCTATGCCTGCCTGCTTTTCCTCTCTCAGTGGACTATAATATTATGTTGTTTTTGCCTGCCCTCAATCTCAGGCTCATTATGCTAACCATCATTAATTCATACGACTTCAAATATTTTGCATTAATGAGCTCGTTGTTCACACGCACAATGCCGCACCATAATCAGTCATAATTAGTTCACAGCAGGACAAAGGCGAACCCTAATTTACTTCATCCACTCAGTCAGATGTCAACCCACTCAACCTTACACCATGACATCAACACCTCTACTCTCTCTAACTCATTGTCTCGATATTCATGACATTCTAACTCATTGTCTCTATATTCATGACTTTCTAACTTATTGTCTCTATATTCATGACTTTCTAACTCATTGTCTCTCTATTCATGACTTTTAGACCCTTGCTTACAACTAGAGGTGACCAATGTGTTTTAACTTTAAGAAGAATCGGTGGGCAGTTGTATTGTATTTGATGACGTGTTTTTATCATTCAGAGGATAAGCACACATTTGTTTCAATATTAAATGCCATATGGAGGTTTTCGATGTGTACGTTTGATGGAATTTATGCATGTGATCCAAGAACCATTCCTTTATATTGCTTAGTCGATTTTCCACTTCCATAGTCAAAATTAACTCGAAAAAAATGACAGGGTTAAAGGAATAATACTGTGAACAAATGATTCCTCTAAACCATTACAAGCGACAGGATACCATGACTTATTTTTTTTACTATGGTTCTGTTTCCTGGCATACTTAATTAAGAAGAATTAAGGGACTCTAATGTATCAACCAAAAGTATACTAACCCCCTTAATGATAGCGTGTGGGGAAGACGACTCGAGAATGAATACGGTACTAAGTGGGGACATTATCGTTGGGAGGCTACGGTGGGTGAGGCTGATTCAATATGTGAGGTGCTCGAGAGGGTGAAATTAGCTGCTGGGAATCCACACTGCTCACCACGCTGATCCTTCCCCTCCTCCTCTTCTTCCTCCTCCTCTTTCTCCTTCTATTCTTCTTTTCCACATCCTTCTCTTTCGTCTCCTCCTCCTCCTATTCTTCTTCCACATCCTTCTCTTTCATCTAATCCTCCTCCTCCTCCTTTTATTCTTCTTCCACATCTTTCTCTTTCATCTCCTCCTCCTCCTCCTTCCCCTCCTCCTCCTTCTCCTTCTATAACTCTTCCACATCCTTCTCTTTCATCTTCTCCTCCTCCTCCTCTTCCTCTTCTTCCTCTTCATCCTCCTCCTTCTTCTATTTTTCTTCCACATCCTTCTCTTTCATCCCCTCCTCCTCCTCCCCCTCCTCCTCCCCCTCCTCCTCCTCCTCCTCCTTCTAATCTTCATCCACATCCTTCTCTTTCGTCTCCTCCTCCTCTTCTTCCTCCTCCTCCTCCTCCTCCTTCTCCTTCTATTTATCTTCCACATCCTTCTCTTTCGTCTCCTCCTCCTCCTTTGTCTCCTCCTCTTCCTCTTCGTCCTCCTCCTTCTTCTTCTCCTTCTATTCTTCTTCCACATCCTTCTCTTTGGTCTCCTTCTTCTTCTCCTCCTCCTCCTCCTCCTCCTCCTCCTCCTCCTCCTCCTCCTCTTCTTCCTCCTCCTTCTTCAATTCTTCTTCCATATCCTTCTCTTTCATCTTCTCCTCTTCCTCCTCCTTCTCCTTTTATTCTTCTTCCACATCCTTCTATTTCATCTCCTTCTCCTCCTCCTCCTCTTCCTTCTCCTCCTAATCCTCCTCCATATTCTCCTCTTTCGTCTCCTCCTCCTCCTTTGTCTCCTCCTCCTATTCCTCTTCCACATTCACATCTTCCTCTTCCTTTAATCTCCTGCACCATGTCCTTATCTACCCTCTCCTCCTGCTGATCTACCTATTTTATTTTTATTTTTCCTCCTCCTCCGTCTCCTATCTCTCCTCGTCCTGTTCCCTTTCCTCTTATTTATCCACTTCCGCCTCCACATCTTCATCTTTTTCCTCCTCCTCCTCTTCATCGACCACTTTTCCCAACTCCTCCTTCCTCTTCCTCTTCGTCTTCTTTTTTCTCTTCGCCAACTTATTTCCGCCCCTTTTCTTATTTATCTTCATTCTCCTTCCCTTACTTTATCCTCCTCCTTCATTCTCCTCCTGTAGTTAGTTGCTCTCTCTCGTCTTTCTTTAATTTCCGTGTCCTTTCATCACTTCAATTTTTTGCTTCTCTACTTCGTCACTATTTTTTCACTTTATAATCCGACCGTGTCCCCTCTTCATGCATCCTCCTCCTCCGCCTCCCTCGTTGTTAATTCCTCCTCTTTCTCCTCTTCCTCCTTTTTTCTTTATCTATCCTTTCCTTTAACATGTATCTAGATTAGCCTAGTTTAACAGGTAACTTCATAAAAGGCCACTATGGGCCTCCTGTTGCCTGTACTTCCTTTGTATTCCTCCTCTTCCTCCTTTGTATCCCACAGAAAGAAGAATAAAACTAGAGTCGATTCTATTCACTTGTAGAAAGTCTGAGGCAGTGTTCCTCTGTAGTCTCAGTGTTCCTCTGTATAGTCTATCTGGTTGGAATTGTACATCTCCCACTATATCGTATCTTCTCTTTCACACCTTACACGTCATGATCAATTCTTACCCTTGTACAGACTCATCTCCTCCCTTTACATCTATTGCCCTCCTTCCTTCCTTCCTTCCCCATGTTCCTTCGTTTCAAAATCCGTCCCTACTCTCTGCATAATACATCTAAGTCTCCCACCGGAAGGAGATAATCTGTCATAGACGAACAGAAGGACAACTGATTCCTTTTACCAAACAGTAGGGGGATAAACTACCTCAGTATGAGAGAAGGAAATAATCTTCTTTATAGTGCAGCAGCTTAGAGGAAGCAATATATCTCTCTATCACAATTGTCCCTGCTCTACTTATTCCCTCCTTCACCCAAATGTTCCCTGTAGTACGAACGACAAGAAATCTTTCCTACAACTGAGGCTCGATGATTTCCTAAGCAAACACAGTAGCTCGTGTCAACCCTCTTGTTTCACACTATCAGATGTCTGGGGAGTCAGAATACTTCGCTTGAGGAGTCTACCGATATTCCCGATCGCATGTAGCCTATGTATCTTTTACCAATAAAAAATAGTGGACCTTTTTCCCTCTCAGTATACAGATCTTGTGCATTACTTTTACACCTACATAATTCTTTTTTGCGCATACATAATTACACAACAATGTAAACGTTTGGTGCGAGGTGTACCGAATCGTGACTTTTGCAATACATTTACCGAGAATTGTAAGAAATGAGAGGCGGTGCATATTCGGCAGGCAAGTATAAAATCGCACTTTAGGTACCGTCGCCCTGAATGAGGCTAAAGTCGACGTCGGAGAAAAAAGCAAGCACACAAAAGATATGGAA
Source organism: Petrolisthes cinctipes (assembly GCA_033782935.1). Classification (NCBI taxonomy): domain Eukaryota; kingdom Metazoa; phylum Arthropoda; class Malacostraca; order Decapoda; family Porcellanidae; genus Petrolisthes; species Petrolisthes cinctipes. The sequence goes on from JAWQEG010005691.1 coordinate 19,150, forward strand.
ATGACAGAAAATTCAGGCTCATTTCACAGGGCATTTTACCAGAATTCCCGCCTCTCAGGAAGCACAGATGAGATGCCAAAAAGGGTTCATTTTCAAAAAGCAACACTCAACCATTGTTCCATTCGTCCGGGGAGACCGAGTTTAGAGAGTAAAGGTAAAATTCAGGCACTTTCATCCGATTATATAAGGTTGCTTTCTTTATCACTAATTAACTATCGTCTTTTTAGAGTTAGGATGAAAATAAACATACAATCAGCACAGGCAAACTTTCCTGCAAACATAATTACTTTTATGCTGAAGCCAAAATCATAAATATCGTCATAAATGAATATCCCCGCAAATTATTATTATTATTATTATTATTATTTTTATTTTTTATTATTTTTTTTTTTTCAAATGGTTTTGGCTTCAAAAGAGGGCAGATTAAAATTAGCCACCGGACCATTCTATTCCGGTGACAAATGGCCCAATGAATTTCTCGAAATAAATATACTCAGTGTGGAAAATATCACACACACACACACACACACACACACACACACACACACACACACACACACACACACACACACACACACACACACACACACACACACACACACACACACACACACACACACACACACACACACACACACACACACAGATAACGTGCACACACACACAAGCGCACAAGGACGGACACACACACACACACACACACACACACACACACACACACACACACACACACACACACACACACACACACACACACACACACACACACACACACACACACACACACACACACACACACACACACACACACACACACACACACACACACACACACACACACACACACACACACACACACACACACACACACACACACACACACACACACACACACACACACACACACACACACACACACACACACACACACACACACACACACACACACACACACACACACACACACACACACACACACACACACACACACATACCATATATACTGGGAGGGGAAACGCTAACAAACTCAGCACTGGAAAATAGCAGATCACAAGAGGAGGGAAGGAGGAAGGGAAAGAAGATGATGAGGAGGAAATTGAAGATGGGAGAACAGAGAGAAATGAGGGGAGCTAGTGTAAGAATGAAGCAAGGGGAAAGAGATGTAGAGGAGAAATGCGAATGATGATGATAAGAGGAGATTGAATAAGGTTGAGAGAGAGAAGCAAAAGAGAAGAAAGAGGAGATAAAGTGAAAAGAGTATAGAAGGAAGGAATGCAAAAGATAGAGGAGCAAAAGAGAATAAAGAGGAGATAAATGAAAAGAAAATAGAAGGAAGGAATGCAAAGAGAGAGGAGAAAAATAGAAAAGGAGATAACGTGAAAAGTGAATAGAAGGAAGGAACGCAAAGAGAGAGGAGAAAACGAAAGAGGAGATAACGTGAAAAGAGAATGGAAGGAAGGAAAGCAAAAGTAAACACACTAACTACGTTTTATTATATTTTAAACAAGATAAACAAACAATTCATCGTGTTCGGAACAGCAGAATAATTAGATTAGGTTTACGGTCTGAGTAGCATTTGGTCTCCTCGCCTCTGCTCCTTATCTCAGCTTCATTCATATCATAATGGGATAATAATTTTGGGGTTCCTTTGCTACCCATAGATTAAGAATATCATTATTATTATCATTATTATTATCATTATTATTATTATTATTATTATTATTATTATCATTATTATTATTATTAACATTATTATTATTATTACTAACTATTTTATATTTTTATTTATTTGTTTATTTATTTATTATATATGTATGTATTTATTTATTTATTTAAACATGTAGACATAGATACCACACGGGCTTAGGGGAAGGTACAAGTGTGGAGCAACTCATTCTTCCTCCAAACTATTCCGGGCAACATGACACCATTATGTTTGTTTAACTGGTCTGAAGGAAGGAAGGAAGGTAGGAAGGTAAGAAGGAAGGAAGGAAGGAAGGAAGGAAGGTAGGAAGGAAGGAAGGAAGGTGGGTAGGTAAGAAGGAAGGAAAGAATGAGGGGATAAAAAATGAAGGAAGGAAGAAAGGTAGAAAGGTAGGTAGAAAGGAAGGAAGGACGAAAAGTAAGTAGGAATTAAGGAAGTAATGAATGAGGGGATAAAGAAGGAAGGACGAGAGGAAGGAAGGACGAAAAATAGGTAGGAAATAAGGAAGGAAAGAATGAGGGGATAAGGAAGGAAGGAAGGAAGGAAGGAAGGAAGGAAGGAAGGAAGGAAGGAAGGAAGGAAGGAAGGAAGGAAGGAAGGAAGGTAGGTAGGAAGGACGGATGGAGGGAAGGAAGGAATGAGGGGAGAAAGGAATGAAGGAAGGAAGGAACTAAGGAAGGAAGGAAGGACGAAAGGTAGGTAGGAAAGAAGGAAGGGAAGAATAAGGGGATAAAAAAGGAAGGAAGGAAGGAAGGAAGGAAGGTAGGAAGGACGGATGGAGGGAAGGAAGGAATGAGGGGAGAAAGAACGTCAGAAAAGAAGAAAGGATCAAAGACAATGGGAGGAAGAAAGATAAAGACAATGGTAGGAAGAAAGAGAAAGACAATGGGATGAGTGAAGAGGAAAATAGTTGTAGTAAGAAAAGAGGGAGGCACTGGGAAGGAGGTAGAGGCAGGAGGAGGCAAATCGAGAGAGTTGTATCTATTCAAAGTGTCTGTGGTGAAGTCAGTAAACGATATAACCCACTCCACTCCCTCGCCACGTCCTGTCTCTATTATCCCAAAGTCTATAAGGGTACAGGGTATTTAAGGGACCCTGTGATGTAGTCGAAAAATTGGAGGTAAATGAGTTCTTCAAATAATGCCACGAAACACCACCTATATGGAAGGAGCTTGTTTCGTGGCATTGTTAGGAGGAATCAGAAGCCTTCAATTATCATACATGAGCACAGGGTCCTTAATTAAGTCACAGAGGCCAAAGTCGTGACATGTGTGTGTGTGTGTGTGAGAGTAGCAGTTGACCTGGACCACGGTAAACGGGCTTGATGAAGCCTATGTCCAGTGTCGAAACATTAAAAAAAAAAAGAAAAAAAAAAAAAAAAAAAAAAGAAAGAAAGACCTTATTTTATATTTTATGCATTTTTAAAATTTAGTTAAGGTAGTATAATTCTCAATAGATTGAGTGGCAAGTGAATTCAAATAATCTGTGGAGAATAGGAGGCACGTTTCCCTCTGTTATTTACGACTTTGAAACACTACGTCCTTCCTCGCCTCTTGTAATCCTCTCATTAATTGCTTGCACAAAAAAGAGCCACAGATTCTTTCTCTCTCTCTCTTCTTTTTCAGTGAAATAACCAGCGTCTTGTAAATGCCAACGTTACGTTATTTTTAAATGTACAGTCGACTGCATTAGTTTGTCTCAAATCAATGTTCAGCATTATGAAACAGGTGCTTTTGGTGCAACTGTATGAATAAATGCTTTGTGATAAATATTTTAATTAGTCGTAGCGCTACGTTCGTCCTTATCAAATACTGTGTAATATTAAACAATCTTTTGCATGTATGGACTTGATAATATTTGCGTTGAGGGGAGATTCCTTTGTTGGTAAATTGGAAGGCTACTGATTCCTTCTAACTCTGTCAGAAAACAGACACCCTCACTGGTACTAATAGAGGATCTGTTTCGTGGCATAGTTTGAAGATATCAGAAACCTTCCAATTCACCAACAAAAGAAGGAATATATAGGTTCTCTCTATCTGTTTCATTCATTACGACATCAGGTGTTCCCATACCCAACGTGATACAAGGCGTGTCAGAATTACTTCAGATTTACCTAAACAGCATCAACAATATTATATCTAACGAAAGGCATCAACTTATAAATCATCTTACTACATAAGAATAAACTATACTGTAGTTAATAATGAGAGCGGACACGATAAATCCAACAACATTGCTATATACCAAGCGTCGCGCCATAATAATTAATTAATATACTAAAGGATGTTATGATCAATGCCATATGGACTATAGATCTGAACGTGCGTACACCATTACCGGCACGACATCAGTAGATAATTATGAGATCAATGCCCTATAGAGCAAGACAGGTTCAAACAACACTTATCTGTAGCTACTATACCACACTAGACACTATGATCAATGACCTATATAGTGACATGCGTATGATACACTGACGGCAACAATATGTCAGACGATGACTTGATTATGCCCTACAGCGAAATATGTAAACAATACTACAAGAGACAATGGAGTTGGGACGTATTGGATTTAACTCTATATTACGTCACGAAACAGCCTCCCTCAGAATACCTTTTTATTTTGTAGTACAGTGTGCAGAAATAGGAATTGCGAATACAACTCTGACAATTAGCCTAAAACGAAAAAGAAAAATGTTTGCAGTAAGATTGGAATACTCTGTAGCACAAGGGAGAAGGAAATATTTTGTAGGGATGGCAAGCACAAAGCAAATAGAGGGAAAGAAGGAACAATTGAAGAAATGAAAGGGAGTAGTAGTAGTAGTAGGGAGTGGCTTATCCTCGAGAGAGAGGGCGTTGACAACACTGAGTAGTCCTCGTGGAAATGTAGCCAACGATACGTGCATTAGAACACCAATACACCGAGATCAATCAATACCCTACAGCTACACATGTAAACACGACACCCAGACAGACCTCGGACACGACCAGCAACACCCGACACACCGCGGACAGGGTTAGTGATATTGGGTTTATTTATTTATCAAGTGACATGAAGCTACAAGTGGGGCGTATGCAGTCAGGATACCAAATTCATTCTTCATAATTATACTGACGATGTTTTATGGGCGTAATTTCTTGTCGGTGAATTGCAGGGTTATCAAATCCTCCAAACTACGCTATGAAATGGAATACCTCTATAAAACTAATAGGGAATTTATTTAATAGCATATTCTTAATTTTCAATACTCCTCCAACATTTAATAAGCAGCCCTCAATTTTGTTTTATGTTTGTCTTTTCATGATCGTCCCTTTCTTCCCTTTCCCCTTATCCACACCTGACCAAGTTGTAAATCCAAGTTTCTGTCATTACCCCACGGGAAGGCTTGGTAGGGTAATCCAGGCAGCTACGTCTAATTACCACTTGAGAGTAAAACAGGCCATATTCCCCGGCACAAGCAAACTTTACCTCGACACACAAGAGGCAGCTGAGCAGGACATGGCGTGGGTGTACGTGTGGGAGGTTCTTGTGTGTCTTTGAGTGTGTGGATAGGAGTATATGTGTGGGTGTCTATGGGTGTGGGTGTGCGTACAGGTGTTGGGTTAGTGTGGGTGTACGTGTGGGAGTTTCTTTTGTGTCTTTGGGTGTGTGGATAGGAGTATATGTGTGGGTGTCTAAGAGTGTGGGGAGTGGGTGTGCAGACGGGTGTTAGGTTAGAGTGTGGGCGTAGATTTTGGAGGGTTTTGTGTTATCCAGAAGTTAGCCAAGAAAAATATTCATTGTTGGCAGCTACTAGGTAAGAAATAAACAAAACGATCCTAATCGAATCAAACCTAATGTAATCATACATATCCAATCCAACATAACCAAATCAAACCTAACCTAGCATACCTTAACCTAATCAAACTTAACTTAACCTACCCTAACCTAACTTAAACCTAACCAAATCGAATCTAATCTAGGACTAAGAAAACACCACACAGTTCAATAAACGAAGCCTCTTTCAAACAGGAAAATATATAGTGTGGTCTGGAAATATGGTGACCAGAGCATTGCCCCACTGTCGCCAAAACCTGCGGCACAATTTCCAACTTTAGTCACGTACGACCTATACAGAGATCATAGTTTCCTCGTAATGGTTGTTTTGTAGTGGCCTCAGCTACGGTTTCTATTTTAACGTTCGAAAGCATTATCAGGTTACGGTTATATCGTATAGATTTGTAGGTATTGTCATCTCGTTGTACAGTATTATTGTAAATTTTATGTCGAATGCCACCTGTGGTCAGTTGGAAGGCTATATAATATTTGTGTTTCATCTATTCAGGCTGGAACAGGAATAAATTACCAGTATAATGGGTCAGTACTTTGAGAGAGATGCGATTTCAATATGCTACTGTCTTTATTCTTATTGCGTTCTCGGTTGTGAATCAAAAACATCAGCAAAACTCTCCTCCCTTCACTGAAACTCCAGCAAATCTGTGCACTTACTGATGCATCAACAAAGATCCTCCTATTATCCAAAGAAGCTGAGGTGACGTGGGGCCGCTCCTATAATGGCTTCAGACCCGACCACACCAATCCGGGGGAGAGATCAGAGTAAGCAGAAGTGAGGAATAATAATGAGATGGGAATTAGGGAAGGTGGGAGGGGAGAGTTTACGACCGCCCGAAGACAGAGATGGGCGAGGGTGGCCAACTTCCAGCACACCGCACACATTGAAGCAGGTTCCCATCATCTTATTCATCGTAGTTTATTTGTAAGGGTCGAAAGTAGATTTGGCGAACTTCCAACTCACCACACACACTCTGAAGTAAATTCCCATGACATTATTCGTCGTAGATAATTTGTAATAAGGGTAGAAAGTAGGTTTGGCGAACTTCTACTACACCACACACACACTCTGAAGCAGATTCCCATGACCTTATTCGTGGTAGTTGGTTTGCAAGGGTAGAAAGTTGGTACCGGTCCGCGAAGTAAGGGGGAGGAGTGATTCAAGGCAGAGGCGAGGGATATACCGTACCACTGTCAACGGGGAGGAATGGAGCGTATATATCTGGTGAATGTGAGGGTGGGTGAGAGGTTTTAAAGGCTGAGCAGCGATAAAGAGGAGCAGCAGCAGAGACAGCAAAGTGATGGTAGGCGGGCTGAGATCGATCACACACACATTGAAAGTTGCTGGGGCCCGGAGAGAGTGAAAGATGACAACAATATTCCACGGTCGCTGGAATCCAAAAGGAGGAACTGATGGATGTATGAATAGATGTGTGTATGTTGTTGATCATATACTGGTAAGATTTCTGGACCGTGGATTATATATTTCAGTTTAAATCAAAGAAAAGAACCATATAATATACAGAACAGCTGGCAAACTAGGCCTTAATTTCTGATATAAGAGAAAGATTAAGAGCATCGATTAAACATCTTACCCTGTACGCAAATACCAAACAAAAATCCTTACAACTGGGATTTTAAAATAATTTCGAGTACAAACACTCTACTCCAGTCCTGAGCATTCCAATAGAAGGCAGTGAAAGAAAAAGTACTCCCTCCCATTTCAGTGAGAGAGAGAGAGAGAGAGAGAGAGAGAGAGAGAGAGAGAGAGAGAGAGTGTTACATACATACATAGAGTTACATAGAAACACAGAGCACAACAGACCTTACGGTCCAAACGAGGTGACCTGATTAGAAGGTTACTGGTAGAGAATGAATTACTCCCCAGTGATAGTCGTAGGTAAGGATAGCAAAGTAGAAGGCTCTCTCCCCACCCTCCAATCCCTCTGGCCTGAGCCGTACAGGAAATAAAGTCAGGAATGGGAACCTTGTGGGGTTGGCAGAAATACTCCACAAGGAAATTTTATAGGAAAGATAGAAAGTAGGTGAAATTTGGCTAACTTGCCACCTGTAATGGGCAAAAATTATTCATTAGTAAACATTGTAAGTCGGGGATTAGACGCAAGGTGTTTATCTAAGCGACGTTTGAAGCTGTCTACGGTGTTACAGTCTATTACATTACGGGGAAGCCCATTCCATAAGTTGACGACTCGGTTAAAAAAGAAATTCTTTGATTCGTGCGAATTAAAAGATTTACCTATGATTTTGCAGCCGTTTCCTCTCGTGTAGTTTGATTGATCAATAGTGAAATATTTGGTGCAGTCCATATTATCTATGCCTTTGATTATTTTAAATACCTGGATTAAGTCACCTCTCAGTCTACGTTGTATCAATGGGAATAGATTTAATTCACTTAGCCGCTCATCGTACGTTTTATTTCTCAGACTTGGTATCATTTTAGTAACTCTACGTTGGACTCGTTCCAATTTTGCTATATCTTTCTGGTAGTACGGGCACCAGGCTTGAACACAATACTCCATAAGGGGACGGACCAAGGAATTATACAATGTGAGGATTGTGTCTTTAGATTTAAACTCGAATGCTCTGCCGATAAAGCCGATAGTTTTATTTGCTTTCTTAATTACTTCCGTACACTGCTGACTGGGTTTTAGGTTACTTGATACTGTTACCCCTAAGTCTGTCTCTCGATCCACGCTTTTAAGTTGCTTACCATTTAATGAGTAGTTTGCTGTTACGTTACGATGTCCGATGTGGAGCACTTTACATTTATCTGAATTGAAGGACATTTGCCAAGTTTTCGCCCAATTTGACAATTTATCGAGATTATCTTGCATTTCTTTAGTCTGTGCGTTAGTGAGTACTGTATTTGCAATTTTGGTGTCGTCGGCAAACTTCGATATTATACATGAGAGGCCTTCGTCTATGTCGTTTATGTAAACTAGGAATAGGATTGGCCCTAAAACTGACCCCTGTGGCACCCCGCTCGTAACATCAGTCCAACTAGAAGATTTTCCATTTATTACCACGCGTTGTTTACGGTTGCTTAGCCAATTCTCTATCCATCTTACTGTATCGCCTTGGATTCTGTGTGATTTTAATTTAGTTATTAAGCGTTTATGGGGAACTTTGTCAAAGGCCTTTTGGAAATCTAGATAAATTATGTCTACTGCTTTATTCTTATCGTATTCATTGAAAATGTCATTTAAAAAGTCTAATAGGTTCGTTAGGCAAGAGCGTTTATTACGAAAACCGTGTTGAGTGTCTCTAAGTAAGTTGTTTTCCTCTAAGTGATTTGTAAGTTTATCTCGTATGATTGTCTCTAGCATTTTGCATACGACTGAGGTTAGGCTGATAGGGCGATAGTTGCTAGGTAGAGATTTGCTGCCTTTTTTAAATATTGGTGTTACGTTAGCGAGCTTCCATTCGTCAGGTATTGTTCCGGTGTGTAAAGAATAGTTAAAGAGCAGAGTCAGAGGTTTTACTATTTCACTTTTCGCTTCCTTTAATACGCGAGGGGAGATCGTGTCTGGGCCAGGTGACTTATTTACATTTAATTTATCAATACATTTTATTACGTCCCTTTCTGTAATGCTGATATTACTTAATACCTCGGTGTTTTCATTTTGGACTGTTGTTTCTGTTGGTATATCGTTCGGGTTTTCTATAGTAAAGACTGATGCAAAGAAAGTGTTAAGGATACCACTCATTCGCTCCTCATCTGTAGTAAAGTCCCCATTCTCATCAAGTAGTGGTCCGATAGTTGACGTGAGTACTTTCTTATGCCGAATATAACTGTAGAACTCTTTCGGGTTTGTCTTACTTTGATTTGCAACATGTTTTTCAATAGTAATTTTACTCTGTTTGATTAACTTTTTGGCTTTTCTTCGTAAGTCTGCAAACTTGGCCCGCTCGCTATTGTCGTCTGTGATTTTTACTCTATTGTGGGCGTTCTTTTTGGCGCGTAAACAGTCGGCTATGTCTTTACTCCACCACTTGGGCTTTAAGTTTTGTGCTGAACGTCGGTTTTTTAACGGTATGCTGTCTTTGACCGCTTTTGTGTACGCATTAATGAAAAAGTTCCATTGTGTATTAATGTCAATAGTGTCTCGCAGACATTTCCAATCGGTAACTTTTAATATCGCACTGAGTTGGTGAAAATTAGCTTTTCTAAAGTTGGGGATTTTTTCGTAACTGTAATTTATTTCACTTCTATTGAAATTTATACTGAATGTGATTATGCGGTGGTCGCTATTAGTAAACTCATCACCCACGTTAATATTCCCTATCAAGTCTTCTTTAGTTGCAAATACTAGGTCAAGAACGTTATTTCCACGGGTTGGACTATTAACAAACTGGATAAGGGAGCTCTCTTGCAAGTTAGTATAAAGGTCTTGTCCATAGTGAGCTGATAATGGTTCTCCCCACTTTGATACTGGTAAATTAAAATCGCCAAGAATTACGGCCTCTTGCGTGTTACTCATCTCGTTAATTTGCTCATAGATATCACGGTCGGTTTGTACTGGTTGAGCTGGGGGTCTGTATAATAACGCTAACAAAAGTTTCATCCCGAATTTATTTCTAATGAGTATATATAGTGTGTCTACGTTAGCGATATGAGGCTTTGATAATAAGATCGGTTTGAGGTCATCTTTAATATATAATAGGACTCCGCCTCCCCTTTTATTTGTTCGACCTTTCTCAAATATTGTATAGCCGGGAATTTTATACTCTGCTAGGAAGTCTCTGCTTTCGGTATTTAGCCACGATTCTGTTATGCCGATTATATCGTAATTTTCTGTGAAAGTTAATTCCTCTAAATCTGTAAATTTGTTATGGATGCTGCGAGCATTAACGTAAAATACCTTTAAGCTGTTTCGGTTTATTCTGTTTATTCGTTTTACGTTACCTGACCTTGACGTACCTGGGCAGATCCGTTTTTTGTACGATGGTTGATGACCGCATCGTCAAGCAAACGTCCTAAACGGGCTGCTCCTACCTGATTCAGATGGACACCATCATCTGAGAACAACGAGTCATCAAAATAAAAATTGTCCCATGTGTTGACGAAATCGACGTTCTGCTCGTTGCAGATGTTGGCAAGTCGTCGGTTGATACTAGTGGCGGTGTTGAAGAAACGGGTGTCTGCTTGTCTGCGGGGGATGATTCCAGAAAGGATGATGTTGTTCGTCTTTTCCTTGAACTTCGCAATCATCTGTCGGTACTTGTTGAGGAGCTCCTCCGATCTGATCTTCAATACGTCGTTGGTTCCAACGTGGATGACGTAGGTGGTGTTGTCGGGGGCCAGGCTTGTCACTTCGTCCACTGAGTCAATCACGTCGTCTAGGCCGCCACCCGGGATGCAAAATCGCTTCCTCGACTTGGGTGCTCGGCCACAGAACTCGGTGAGTTGACCCCTTACCATGGAGTCACCAACCAGCCTGGCCTCGGTGTCGTCTTCATCGTCGTCTTGGGCCAGGATCTTGAAGCGGTTCTGGCACGTAGTGATGGGTATAATGTTCCTTGTGGGTCGAATGTTGTTCCTGACAACGCGGAATTCCTCCCGTGGAGAAATGGAAATTACTGATGGTGCCGATGACGGTAAAGGTGTGGTTGGTGGTGCCGGTGAAGGTGAGGGTGTGGAGGCAGTCTGTACAGGGGCTGTGTCAACGGGTACGGCAGGCGATGGTGTCACTCCTACGTTGAGTGTGGTGAATTCTTGCAGCGTTTCCAGTTTCTCACTCAAGGCGTCGATCTTGCGGTGTGCTGCCTTCAAGTCGGTCGACAGCTCCTCTCGTAATTGGCAGAATCTACAAACAAGGACGTCTCTGTTCGCGAAAATTGTAGGGCCGAAAGTTCCAGAGCAGGTCGAACAGGTTAGTTGGGGTGCCATGGTGATAGTTATTAATTTATTTATTAAATTGCTTATTAATTTCTTAATTTATTAATCAATCTATTAATTTATTTATTACATTATTTATTTATTTATTTATTAATTTATTTATTTATTTATTTATTAATTGATTTATTGAATTACTTATTAATTTATTAATTAATTTATTTATATTTATTAATTTGTTAATTTATTTATTAATTTATTTATTTATTAGTAAATTTATTAGTTTACTTATTTATTAATAAATTTATTTATTAGTTAATTTATTAGTTTATTAGTTCATTAATTTATTAATTAATTTATTAATTACTAATTTATTTAATTATTATTAATTATTAATTTATTAACTTATTTATTTGTTAATTAATTAATTAATTTCAACTTGATGAGGGTAGGGGGAGATGTACGAAATGTGGAAGTACAGACTGGAAGTGGGGGTTTGGGGGAGGGGACTATAGGGTATAGGTTTAGGATCGGTTAGGTTGTTGAAATGAGAGGTGGGGAGTTGGGATAATTACCAAGGAGAGGTGAGGTGAGGTGAGTTTGCTGGGATTAGCCAGGCGTGGTTAGTATCAGTAGGGAGGGGTGATTAAGGTGAGGTGAAGTGAGGTGAGGTATAGGAGGGACAGGTACAGAGGGAAGGGCAGGGTGAGGTTGGACAAAGGTGTGTAGGGATAAGGAGGTATTAGTGGCAGGAGGGTAGGTCAGTAATTACGATATATATATAAATATATATTAAATATTTAGTTCCAGGCCTGTATAAATAGAAATAATACTAATCACAGTATAACAGACAACAGTACAATACAAAGGTTAGTTAAAATGAATTTAGGAGAATGGAAAAGGACGGTTATAAAGATTAATTAGATGGTACGGAAGGAATTATGCAAGTATGTATGTCTGTAAAAATTGAATTAATTATAAAACACAGTAGACAACATAAAATAGAGTAGAACAGACTTATAGCATAAACCTGAAATTACGTTAGTATGGAATAATTATAAAAATACAAATGTAGAATTAATTATACACGGTAGGGAACAGGAAACACAATAACAATAACTGTCGAGTAGACTAATAAATAAAATAGCACAAGCTTGTAGTATAAACCTGAAATAAGACTATTATAGAGTTATAGATGTACAAATGTAGAATTATATAATGAACACGATAGTGAAACAAAATAGAGCGGACTTATAATATAAACCTGAAATAATATTAATGTATAATTATAAAAATATGACTAGGTCAAGAGAAAAGAAAAAGAATGACTATTAAATACAGTTAGGAGCCGGGAACACAGGAACGTGTAGACTAAAATAAAGAAATGAAACAGTCGTATAATTTAAGCCTGAAATAACAATAATACAGAATTATATAAATGCAATTGTCTAGACAAATATAATAAAATATAGTAGAATATAGTACAATGCTGGAAAAGGGCGCTATAGATGTGTCGACAGGGTTAATTCAGGTGAGGCGAGATTAAGGTGAGGTGAGTGCAAGATAGAGGCTTAGTCAGGTCAAAAGACGAAAAGGACGGTTAGAGTCAGGCGTGGGTGTAGATTGGGGGGGGGGGTGTTAGTGGGTGGGTGGAGAGGGGTAGTACTGGAAAATACAGAGAACAAATTAACAGAGTTTAGGTAAGAATATACAGAGACAAAATAAATGGAGTATAGGTAAGAATACTTATGTGAGATGGGATGGTTCGCTTCACGCTTCTCACACGGCCTCAGGTATACAGACGCAGATGTTCAAACACTCGGGAACACGAGTTCCCCGCACACTCACGTGGAACACAACACAAACACTCAATAACGGCGGGAAACACAGACGGACGCGGAGCACACAGCCCAACTCAGACACTCGTGAACACACGGGAACACCAGAATATAAAAAGGGGCAGACACACAGAAATATTAAATCCTCACAATATACACTCAATCACTTTGAACTAGTGCACGTATAGAACACAGAAATGCTAATATCTTACAAAAACACGCTTTCACTTAACACACAACGCACCCAGAAATGCTACCCACTTTCGATATACACGCAATCACTTAACACACAGAACACTAGCGCACTTAAATACCACACAGGAATACACAATCACTTAACACGCAGGAAACACACAATCACTTAACACGCAGGAAACACACAAACACTTAACACGGAATCGCTAAAGCACTAGAACGGACGGAGCGCAGGCGCAGGTCCTCACTGTACAGCGGTCACTCCCTCACATGTGTGTGTGAGAGAGAGAGAGAGAGAGAGAGAGAGAGAGAGAGAGAGAGAGAGAGAGAGAGAGAGAGAGAGAGAGAGAGAGAGAGAGAATCATGTGTAAGAAGAAGGATTGAAAGTGGGTATGGTATTTGTGTGGGAATAATGTCTAAATGATATATAGTGAGTGAGAGTAGACGTGTGAAAAATTTAGTGAGTGATATAACTGTGTATGAATGATTTAATGTGTGAGTTAAAAAGTTTTTGATTGGGTGAAAGTGAGGGAATTTAATTAGTTATGTACGGGTGAGTGAAAGTGAGAAAGTAACTGTGCACAATTGAGTGAAAGAGATATGAACAATTGGGTAAATGAGAGAGAGAGAGAGAGAGAGAGAGAGAGAGAGAGAGAGAGAGAGAGAGAGAGAGAGAGAGAGAGAGAGAGAGAGAATGAAAGTGGGACATAGAGTGTGAGAGTGAATGAAAGGGAGAGTAAGTGTGAGAGTGAAGTAAAATGAGAGTATGAGAGTGAACATGAGCTACAGTGAGTGAAGGTTAGTGAGAGAGTGTGTGAGTGAAAGAAAGTGAGAAAGAGTGGAAGGGAGTGAAGCAGAGTGATAAAGAGAGTGTAAGAGTGAAGGAAAGTGAGAAAGAGTGGGAGGGAGTGAAGGAAAGTGAGATAGAGAATGTGGAGGTGAAGGAAAGTGAGAAAGAGTGTGAGGGAGTGAAGGAAAGTGAGAAAAAATGGGAGGGAGTGAAGGAAAGTGATAAAGAATGGGAGGGAGTGAAGGAAAGTGAGAAAGAGAGTGTAGGAGTGAAGGAAAGTGAGAAAGAGAGTGCGGGAGTGAAGGAAAGTGAAAAAGAGAGTGTAGGAAAGTGAGAAAGAGAGTGTAGGAATGAAGAAAAGTGAGAAAGAGAGTGTAGGAATGAAGGAAAGTGATAACGAGTGTAGGAATGAATGAAAGTGATATAGAGAGTGTGGGAGTGAAGGAAAGTGAGAAAGAGAGTGTAGGAATTAATGAGAGTGAGAAAGAGAGTGTAGGAATGAATGAAAGTGAGAGATTGTGAGAGTAAACATGGACAACAGTGAGTGAAGCAATCATTAAATACTTTTGTTCACCATTCATTGGCCACCGTCCACCTCATTACCCTCCCACTCTTATCAATGCCTGCCCTGTGTGTGTGTGTGTGTGTGTGTGTGTGTAATGTACTCACACACACACACACACACACACACACACACACACACACACACACACACACACACACACACACACACACTCACACACACACACACACTCACACACACACACACACACACACACACTCACACACACACACACACACACACACACTCACTCACTCACTCACTCACTCACTCACTCACTCACTCACTCACTCACTCACTCACTCACACACACACACACACACACACACACACACACACACACACACACACACACACACACACACACACACTCGCACACACACACACACACACACACACTCTCTCTCTCTCTCTCTCTCTCTCTCTCTCTCTCTCTCTCTCTCTCTCTCTCTCTCTCTCTCTCTCTCTCTCTCTCTCTCTCTCTCTCTCTCTCTCTCTCTCTCTCTCACGCACCCAGAGTACCTCACACGTTCCCTCTTCGCCTCTCTCGTTATCAGGTTATCTCTCCATCTTCACTATCTAACTACCTCTGTGTCTAGCCTCACTGAACAATAGACAGGCTCCTCCTCCTCCTTCTCCTCTTGGGGAATTACACCTGTGCTATGCCTTTTCCTTCTCCTCCTCCTCTTTCTTCCTCCTCATCTTTCTTCTTACAACTTCACCCCTTTCTGTTTATCTCCTTCTTCCTCTAATACACTAATAATACACTATACTGCTTAGCTAAGTAATATAAATATAAATATAAAGTAATATAATTTTTTTACAAAAATGTTTTTTACCCAAAAAATTGAGGAGAGAAAGGAGGAGAGGAAGGAGGAGGATGAGGAAGGGAGAGAGGAACAAGAAGAAGAGGTGGGACAGGAGAAGAGGAGGAGTATGAAATAGGCTTGGTGTGGGTTTTCTAGATTCTAACTAAAGGTAATCCCCCTGACATTGAAACATTTCAGCAAGTAATTTAAATGGTTGAGATCGGATCTGAGTCTGAATTAATTTATATTATATTTGTTTTTTATTTTCATTATTTTAAAAGCGGGGTTGATATATTGTCCTCGGTGTCCTTAGACTTTCA
>JAWQEG010005692.1:0-96843 GCA_033782935.1 Petrolisthes cinctipes
ATTCGACATTTCATCACAGAGACATTTTTACTTAGAATTATTATCCAAGCAGGTCATCATTCAATTTAAGGGGTTAAGGGAATAGGGGGACAGGCTTGGGGGGGGGGGGGGGGTTTAGGGGGGTGCGGGAGTATGGGACAGGCTTGGCACTTACACTTACACTTACACTTATACTTACTGTACACTTATACTTACACTTATACTCACACTTACACTTACACTCATACTGATACTTATACTTACACTTACACTTATACTTATACAGCTTCAGTCGCCGGGTATGTGAAGATAATGGAGTGCGTGAAATAAGGGACGACATTCCAGCCTATTTAGTATATGATTTCCACCCTTAATTAATTACTCAACGGGCCACCACGTGTAATTATCCTAAACTTGTGTACAGTCGGCAGCAAAAGTCATATCGCCTCACTCAACGCTTTTAGAAATTAACATAAAAAAGGACAATATCCGAACAACCACATTCACAATACTAACTTATTTATAATATATATGGGGTTGTAAATTAAGGGGGTGCGGGGGTAGGGGACAGGCTTGGGGGGGGTGCGGGGGGTGCGGGAATAGGGGGACAGGCTTGGGGGGGGGGGGGTGCGGGAGTAGGGGGGACAGGCTTGGGGGGGGGGGTGCGGGGGGTGCGGGAATAGGGGGGACAGGCTTGGGGTGGGTAGAAAGCCTGTTCCCTATTCCCGCACCCCCCTAACCCCCCCCAAGCCTATTCCCTACTCCCCGCACCCCCCTAACCCCCCCCCCCAAGCCTGTCCCCTACTCCCGCACCCCCCTAAACCCCCCCCCCAAGCCTGTCACCTACTCCCGCAACCCCCCCTAAACCCGCCCCAAGCCTGTCCCCTACTCCGGCACCCCCCTAAACCCCCCCCCAAGCCTATTCCCTACTCCCGCACCCCCCAACCCCCCCCCAAGCCTGTCCCCTACTCCCGCACCCCCCTAAACCTCCCCAAGCCTGTCCCCCTTTTACCGCACCCCCTTAATAATATTTCATGGCATGGCATACTCTTCTTCATGACTTGGTAGAGGTGGTAGGCGTGTACAGGACTATTGTCGCTGGCTGTACAGTATGGCAGGTCGACTCGTTGGTAGTGTGTCGTATGTATGTCTTTATATTACTCGCTGTACTGTATATAAATTTGTCCTATATACATTGGAATATAAAATGAATCGCAGTAGGTCTACATTGAAAGAAGAGAACAGTAACACTATACATTGGAAGTTAAAACACCATTATGATATTACCGTACATTGGAAGCTAAAACACTAGTACAGCACTTATATACACTGTAAGCTAATATAATTCAGAGTTCACTAATTTTGAAGCTACATTACCTAAAAGTACATTAATAAAAGCTAAAATACCAACACAGTATCGTAGCCTTCATTGAAAGCTAAAACAACACCAGAAGAGTAGGCTACATTAAAATCTCATACAACACCTGTACAGTACACACGCAATACAAAATTTGCATCCAGGTCTTGTTGCAGTTTCGAATCATTTGACATGCTAGTGAACCAATTACAACGCTTATCCTGTTTCATATTTGCTTGAGCTCGCTTAATACTCGATCACTAGGCTATTCGAAGCAAGCCTGGACACATATTTTGGATTGCGAGTGTATATTGAAAGCAACAACACCAGGAGAGAAACAAAAAAGAAAAAACATGTCAGACTAGGAAGCGAAAGAAGGAAAAAAAAAAAATACATAAGGAATATATACAGCAGAAAAAAAAAAATAGATGAATATTAAGCATGCGTTCACAATATAATATTATACAGTAAGAACACAACACACATTATCATACAGTTTAGGTAAGAATAGAATGGCACCCCTGGAGTAAACCCAAAGGAGGCACCATAACAAACTAATGTAAACAAAACGGAGAATCATTCCAAGGTTTCGAAATAACGGACGCGAGGGTGAGATACGGCGCGTGTGTGTGTGTGTGTGTGTGTGTGTGTGTGTGTGTGTGAGGGGGTAAGGTGTGTGTGTGTGTGTGTGTGTGTGTGTGTTGGTCAAGGAGAGTGTGGATGTATGTAAAAGTGTGTGGATGTATATATGTAAGAGTGTGTGGATGTATATGAAAGTCTGTGTGTGTGTGTGTGTGTGCATGTGAAGGTGTGTGTGCGTATGTGAAGGTGTGTGTATGTATGTGAAAGAGTGTGTGTGTGTGATGTGTGCATTTGAAGGTGTGTGCGTATGTGAAGGTGTGTGTATGTATGTGAAGGTGTGTATGTGCGTGTGAAGATGTGTGTACGTGTGAAGGTGTGTGGATGTATGTGAAGGTGTGTGTGTGTGTGTGTGTGTGTGTGTGTGTGTGTGTGTGTGTGTGTGTGTGTGTGTGTGTGTGAAGAGTTATGACACCAGGTTTATTGTTTGGGTGAGCGGCGTCAAGTTTATTATGATGCTCGACTGCCCCTCAAGGATCTGCCTCACCCTCCCCCCTTCTATCTTCTCCTAAGTGGCTCGGCTTGCTGCCTCACCTTGCCGTACCTCTGCCTCACCTTGCCGTACCCCTGCCTCACCTTGCCGTACCCCTGCCTCACCTTGCGCCTTCCTGTGCCAAGTGAATTCATCAGTTATTTTGATCTTTTTCATGTCTCGTCTACACCAAGAGTATTCCAAGAATTTCATCATACACATAAATCCATCACACACACAAATCAAAATTATTAAAATTCAACTTGTGCCAAAATTTGTTCCTCTGAAACTTCAATGTTCACCACCGTCTTTGGCTTTCTTCTTCCTTCTCTGTTCCACCTAGTAAAGAAATGGTCAACTTTTCTATCCAACTCGATCACCAGATGAACAACCATCCTAAGAATCCTTCCCTATTCTGCTGATGACTACAACCTTCCCCTATATGTCTCCTTCATTATTTCCAAAGGTACCAACTAGCCTATACCACCACCACTATACCCACACCACCAACCAACCATGCATTACCCACACCAACCAACCAACCATGCATTACCCACACCAACCAACCACCAACCATCCATCCACTACCCACCTCACCAACCAACCATTCATCCATTACCAACCCACACCACCAACCGTACAACCACCTGCATGATAAACAACTCTTACGTACTCTCATTCCCTTCCTCCTTTCTACCAACACACACAGGCACAAGTCTACGAACTGGAGCGAAGGTTCAAGCAGCAACGGTACCTGTCTGCCCCTGAGCGGGAACACCTGGCTGGCCTCCTCAAGCTCACGTCAACCCAGGTCAAAAATTTGGTTCCAGAATCGGCGGTACAAGTGCAAGAGGCAGAGACAAGACAAGAATCTGGAGATGAGTACCGCAGCCGCAGCCGCAGCCGCAGCCTCCATGTCTTCTGTCACGTCTCCTCGCAGGGTGGCTGTCCCAGTGAGTTGTTGTCTGGTGGTGAGGGATGAGGGAGGGAGGGAGGGAGGGAAGGTGGGGATGATGAGGGATGAGGTGCATGGGAGGGAGGAAATGTAGGTGGGGATGATGAGGAAGGTGGGGACGATGAGGGAAGGTGGGGATGATGAGGGGAAGGTGGGGATCATGAGGGAAGGTGGGGATGATGAGGAAGGTGGGGATGATGAGGGATGAGGTGGGATGGAGGGAAGGTGGGGATCATGAGGGAGGTGGGGATCATGAGGGAAGGTGGGGATCATGAGGGAAGGTGGGGATCATGAGGGAAGGTGGGGATCATGAGGGAAGGTGGGGATCATGAGGGAAGGTGGGGATGAAGAGGGAAGGTGGGGATGATGAGGGAGGGAGGGGATGAGGGAGGGAGGGGATGAGGAGAGATGGGAGGAAGGAAAAAATGGAGAGAGGAGATAGAAGAGTGTGGAAAATTGAAGAGAATGGTTGGAGGAGGTTGAGGGAGAGAAGGGAAGGGACATGCGTGAAAGTGGGAAGATGAAGTGTGAAGGATAGGAAGGGAATGCGAGAGAGAAAAATGTTGAAATGCAGTGGAAATGAAAGAAACACAAGGACTGAAGGCTTGGAGCAGAGCAGGGGTGAAAGGGTAGAAGGAGAATGGAGGTAGGCGTCGAGGAGGAGGAAAATTTAGAAGGGAGGCAGGCAGAGGAGAGTGAAGGAGGAAGACAAGTGAAGTGGGAGGGAAGGGAAGGACAGCCAGGCAAGCAGACTTTACTTTTACCAACATATAATTGTCAATCTACATCATATTCTTGTTGTTAAAATGTTGTATCAATATATTATTAGCCTAGTTTTTTCCCAATTACAAATTAATATATTGATGTAAAATTTTACTATTCTCTTCCTCAATTAGTGGTTCTTCTGTAATGTGTAATATTTCTATTCTTTCATATATCATGTAATTATATATAAAACTATAGTTATAATTAAATATATATACATATATATATATACCGGGTATATCATATTCTATTATTTTGGTCAATATCAATACATACAACAACACCAATGTATAAATTAATTTCCTTATGCATTACATATTGTATATATCGTATATATATATATATATATATATATATATATATATATATATATATATATATATATATATATATATATATATTATATATACATATATATATATATATATATATATATATATATATATATATATATTAATTTACCTCCTCCTTGACCTTGGTTGTTCAGGTGTTGGTGCGTGATGGCAAGCCGTGCCCCGCTGGCTACCCCACTGCCTACCCTCCGGCCTACACCCCACCCCAGTACTCACCCCCAGCCTACCAGTGCCCCTACACGGCCCAGACGGCCTACCAACAGAACAACCCTTCAACCAACAGACACTGAGGACTTGGTGATGCATGGGGCTGCCTGGCTGATGTGATGGGCACGATGATGGGGTCCAGTCGAATTGGAGACAAGGTTTAGTGGGGCTGGAAATGGGGTTTAGGATAGCTGGAGACAGGGCTTATAACGGGGCTAGTGCAGTTAGAAATGGGCCTTAAAATGGGGCCTTGTGGAGTTAGAAACAGGGCTTAAAAATGGGGCCTAGTGAAGCTGGAAATGGGAATGTTATAACGAGGCCTACTGGGTCTACAAATGGAGACTGGCAATGGGACTCTAGTGGCGCTGATAACTGAAGGATGGATGGATTGAGATAGGACTGTTGACGTTACCTATAGCCAATTAAGAGGGAAAGAATTAATCTAGGTCTCATTTTGTGACTAGAAACGACAGAAAGGAAGGAAGCAAGGAATGAAGGAAGGATGAATGAATGGGTGGAAGGGCGGATGGATAGACAGAGGGTGGATAGATTGATGGAAGGTGGATAGATACATGGAAGAGGAATGGTGATGGGAGATGACAATGAGACCTAATCAAGAGAGGAGAAAACAAAACAAGCCTCGTGTTGGGATGGATGGATGGATGGATGAGATGGGCAGGAGGATGGGATCTTGCCTTAAAGTTATGTATGTACAGTATAAGAGACATGACAAGTGGACACCAACATATAATAACACGAAGATCTATGGGTGTATCTTTAAATTCATTATAATTTTATGTTCCACGGCACAGCATATGGCCAAGAATCACTCTCAAGGCACAGCTGCGAGTCGATTATCCTTGCCCGTGGTGTCTTGTCGCCATGGATGTCCATTATGATAATATAAACAAACACGAACTGGGAGTCACTAGTCACACGAACAATCCATTACTCATGTACGAATACCTTACCATGTGTGTGCATTCATTCTACTTCGTGTATGTGCGTCTGTGTGCTGTACTTTCTATACTTGAAGCCCCTGGGCATCTTCTACTATACTTCGTGTGAGTGCACTTTATTATCCACCAAACAAATAGATTTAATTCGCTACAGAGCAGAGTCGTATGTGTTTCTATTACTGACAATGTTACATTATTTGAAGAAACAGATTGGTATGTATTTCCTCTAGTGACAGTGTTACCGTACGTTCTATGAAAAAACTAATAACAATACAGATTGACAATGCCGTGAGTAACTCGGTGCAAACAATAATTATTTCCTCCTCCGAGTGTTGAGTGTGGTCGCTGGCACGAACGTAAATATATCACCCACATATAATGACATTAGTGACTGTGTGTGCGTTTGTTGATGATGACGTTCCTGGATGAGTGAACCCAAAGACTACGAATATATCAGTGAATTACAGTTTATACTATACTGTATGCTGTAAGTAATGTGCGATTAAAGGTGCCTGAAAAAAAAAAATTAAAGAAGTGCCGCTTGCCATTGATAAGGACACACTTATCAAACACAAACTGAAGTGAACTGAAGAAAATGAAGACGAATGAATCAACTAACAGTGTTATGTTAATTGTTTATTATCATACTGAACTCTTTATACTTTGGAGAGTGACGGCCAGGACACCTTGCCCATCTTTCAAGTTATGTGTATTTTGGTGGTTTGAGCAAAGAGTGTAGGATAATTTTAGTGTAAATATTTCTTCATTGAGTTCTGGTTAATTTTGTAGCAATAGTAAGGCTATGTATGATAAGGATATACGAGTTAATAGATTTACACCCACAGGCTACAAAAAGGTTACTGAAGGTGGCAAACTGTAAGATGATGCATGTCCTGTCTGTCGGCGACTCGGTGGATCCTAATGTGCAGAAAAACAGACTACTACTACGAAATGCAGCCTATAAATAATTGGTCTGCACATCTTGGAGGAATCAGTAGCGTACAAAGTTCCGACAACATTCGTATCCCCCATAATGAAGGTTAAGGGGGTGCAGTAATAGGGGGACAGGCTTGGGGGGGTTTTGGGGGGTGCGGGAGTAGGGGGACAGGCTTGGGGGGGTTTTGGGGGGTGCGAGAGTAGGGGACAGGCTTGGGGGGGTTTTGGGGGGTGCAGGAGTAGGGGGACAGGCTTGGGGGGGGGTTAAGGGGGTGCGGGAATAGGGGACTGGCTTTATATCCACCCCAAGCCTGTCCCCCTATTCCCGCACCCTCCTAAACCCCCCCAAGCCTGTCCCCTTATTCCCGCACCCCCTTAAGATCTACATTGGACTTTTTTTTTTTAGTTGGCAACACTCAAGGTTCTGCCATCACCATATTCATCAGAAAAATAACAAGAACAACAACTACAACAAAAACAACATCGTCCATCTATAGTGGTAAACAGGTGTAAGAAATATAAATGCACTAGGTTTTTTTTTTTTTTTACTGTTATTGAATGAATATAATACTAACAATATCACGAGGTTAAAATATACTAAGAGAAAAACAACCAACTGAATCTACCCTTATCAATTTCATACATTTTTTTTTATTTATTTACACACACAACAAACACACACACACACACACACGCAACACGAGAAACACACACACACAGACGCAACACAACAAACACACACACACACACGCAACACAACAAACACAAACACACAACACGACAAACACACACAACACGACAAACACACGCAACACGACAAAACACACAAAAAACCATACACACACAACACACACACACAAACAAACACACACATACACAGGCCATATCTGGGAGACACTAGATGGATCCCCAGGGCCTATATAGACTTAATATACCCTGGGTTGTAAATCGATATTCATGTACAGGAGGGCGTTATGGGAGTCAGTGTTGTGATGGGGCTAATGATGTCACTGCAAACACGAGGAAGGGAGGGAGGCCCAACACACAGCGCTTGGGAGAGAGAGAGAGAGAGAGAGAGAGAGAGAGAGAGAGAGAGAGAGAGAGAGGAGAGAGAGAGAGAAGAGAGAGAGAGAGAGAGAGAGAGAGAGAGAAGAGAGAGAGAGAGAGAGAGAGAGTGTGTGTGTGTGTGTGTGTAGAAGTAGAGAAAGAAAGAGCGAAAGTAGATAGAGAGAGAGAGAGAAGAGAGAGAGAGAGAGAGAGAGAGAGAGAGAAAGGGTGGGAAGGAGAGAGAGAAAGGGTGGGGAGTAGAGAGAGAGAAAATATCGAGGTACAGAAAGTATGTGTGGAAGCTAACATAAATAACACATAGGAGAGAGAGAGAGAAGAGAGAGAGAGAGAGAGAGAGAGAGAGAGAGAGAGAGAGTTGGATCTATACCTCACCATCTCACATACAGTCCCTGAAGTGTCTCTCACGTCTTTCTGGAGAAACACATATCAAGGGTAAGATGAATTAGGCAGTTAGGTGGTTAGTTATGCAGTCAGTTATGGATGCAGTTAGTCAGTTATGTAGTCAGTTTGTTTTGTAGTCTGTCAGTTATGCAGTCAGTTGTTGAGTCAGTCAGTTATGCAGTAAGTTGTAAAGTTAGTCAGTCAGTTGTTAAGTCTGTCAGTTTTGTAATCAGTTGTTCAGTCAGTCAATTATGTAGTCAGTTAATTTAATCAGAATGTTAGTTCTTTAGATCAGTCAGACAGTCATCAAGAAAGCAAGTTAGATCTATTATTGTTCATTGCCATTTACTCCTTATTTTCTCTAAGTTTATTTCCTTCCCTTTTCCCCAATCCTTTACATATCTTTCTTACATCCTGACCTCATTATTTCTACTCCTTCCCCTAAAGCCTCCCCTTCCTCTCTTCCCCTCTCTTCCTTTCTTTCTCCTCCAATCTTACCCTTTCCTTCCTCCCTCATCCACCCAGTCTCCTCTCCTCTAGCTCCTCCTTCCCTTCCCCTCCTCCAATTCATCTCCCTTCTCCACTCACCCCACCTTCTCCATCCCTCTTTCTACCCTCTCCGTCACTCTTCCCATCCTTCTTTTCCATCCTCACCCTCTTCCTTCCATCATTTGTCTCCCTTTCCACTCCTCTTTATCCTGTGTTCCCTTGCCATCTTTTCCAACCTTTCTCTCTCCATTCCACCATTCCTCTCTCCCTTCCTTCCACCATTCCTCTCCCTCTCTCTCCATTCCACCACCCCTCTCCCTCCCTTCCACCCTCCCTCTCCCTCCCTTCCACCATCCTTCACTTTCCCTCCCTTCCACCATTCCTCTCCCTTCCTGCTGCTCCATGTAAACAGAAACCCAAGCTCGCGTCTGGCTGGGGGCATTTAATGGTCAGAAAAGTCCATTTAACGTTCCAATAGACATTATATCCACTGCTGACGGACTTGGTGGGAGGGCAATGAATGAGTGAGTGAGTGAGTGAGTCAGTCAGTCAGTGAATTTGTGGGACTGTTTGGGAGGGAGGGAGGGAGGGGGTGAGTGAGTCAGGCAGTCAGTAAATGTGTGGGACTGTTTGGGAGGGAGGGAGTGAATGTGTGGGGTAGAGGAAGAGAGTGAGTAAATGTGGGTGACTGTGTGGGGGAGAGTGAGGGAGTGAGTGAATGTGGGTGACTGTATGGGAGTGAGTGAGTAATTGTGGGTGTCTGAGTGGGGGGGAGGGATGGAGGGAGTGAAAGTAAGTAATCCAGCGAGAGTGGGAGGGTGAGAGGAAGTAACAGGATGACTGATAGCAAGATAGTGACTGGAGGGAGGGAGTAAGGGAGGCGTGTGAATCGATAAAAACAAAAAAATATGAGAGAGCGAGTGAATGAGTGAAATGAGAGTCAAGATTGTGGTAGCCCTTGACTGAAAGAGAACGAACATCCTAAAACTACAGAGAACTGACGGCTGACTTCACTTGGTACTCCACAAAAACGGCGTGATAAATAGTTAAGGGTAACTAAACTAAACAGGGTAATTCACTACAAAAATTTGCTAATCTTTTACCAGTCCCTCAGCTGTCCTCCCCTTCCCAATCCTAAGGTCTGGTAACAGTGTATGCCTTACCACTATTGAGTACATTTTCATTCACTCAAAAACAACACCACAAAATATTTCTGCACATGTCAGCTAAGGCTATGTATGTTCCAATTATTTTCCCCAATTATGTAAAAAATAATGGTTGCACTTTCACTCTGCTAAGTCCAGTGTTTAGATAAGGAAATGTTGATAGAAGAACTAAAGAAAGAAGAGAGAGAGAGAGAGAGAGAGAGAGAGAGAGAGAGAGAGCAACAGTCAAAGTAATGAATGAGTGGCTTGGGTTCGAAAGGGAGTTAACAGAAGGTCATTTATAGTATTAAACTCATAAGCCCCGTCCACTGTACTAGGCTACACGTGAGATAGACGAAGCTAATATTATCCCTAAGCCTAATTAATGTCGTTATGTCGATGCATTGAAGGTGACGGATACATTGATTTTAGATGTGACTACCGCTTGTGCCTTAAGAATGTGTAAATAATAAATCCTGGGAGAAAATATATAATGTAAGAAACAAATTAAATCCTTGTACCGAATTACGCCATATGAGAGAGAGAGAGAGAGAGAGAGAGAGGGAGAGAGAAAGAGAGAGAGAGAGAGAGAGGACAAAAATATATTCTAGCCCTAGACAAAATACAATACGGTACTAATTTCCAAGTGGTCTCTTACAAGTGACAAAAATTTATAAAGGTAATCTGTTGTCAGCGAGTTGAAGGGATAATTATTCCTCCAAATTATGATACGAAACAAATCCCTAACTCGTATAATAATATGAAGCTAACCTGATACCTGGCATCGTTTGGAGGAATCATTAGCCTTTCATTTTTCACCCAAAACAGAACATCCCCTAAATTCATCTCCGATTTTTTTTTAAACCTAAGTTCTGTGTTAGTGGAAAACAAGCAATGTGTGCGAGTACTTATTTAAGAGGAAATATGTAGGTTAACTGCCGGCTATTGATTTCTCTATTCTGTATCAAGAAACAGACAGCTAGATATGGGTTTTTCTGGATCGAGGCACAGTCTGAAGGAATTGATAGCCTGCCTGCAACTGCCGACCCCAAGAAAATATCGAATTTAATAGTGATGATGTAAATAATGTTTTTTTACTGTAACATGTAAGTACTGTATAAGAATAAGTATAGCTGGTATCCCGTGAGTACTAGATTTTTATTTGCTTTTCGAAAATACCTATAATGTACTGGTGTTTATTAAGGTGGTAATTCTTTTTTGGTACATTGGAGTGCCTTGATTCTTCCAAAGTATGCTAGGAAACAGGACCAGCAGAGCAAAAATAATGGTGCTCTGTTGCTTGGAATAGTTTGGTGGATTCAGTTGCTCCAGATTTACCTACACAAAACTTCCCCCTTAATGCTGCTGGGGAGGAAATATTCGATTATGATTAACTGGAGCAGTAAGTACCTTGTCTTGTAGTGTTGTTTTGTAATATCGCAAGTAAGAAATCCATGGGTTGTTAAAGTTGAGACACAAATTTATCAACAGTGTTATGGTGTACAAGACGATTTTGTTGGTATACCAATGTGTAGGCTGTATAGGTACTGTACTTGTCTTGGTAAGGTACAGTTGGTCATAGGAATTCGTACACAAGCTCATCATAAAGCGAGGTCATTATTGTGACAGTAATGCAGTGAATTGTCTACCAGGTGACTCGATGACTGCAAAACAACAAACCTATTATTCTGTTGTGCTGCAGTTATATAGACTTATATTTTCTGTGTGTTGTGAACCCTTGAAGCCTAGAGTGTGTGTTCGAATTTCTGAGACCGACTGTACGTATGTATGACTACAAATTCATACGGAATGTCGACAATTAATGGGGTAGGCTACGTTACTCATTTTGAAGTGGTCGTCTGTTTACAATATTTCAAACCACAATACAATGGAACGTCATATTAGCTAAAGAATGTTCATGTAACTCTAATGTACTGTACCAGGACAATGTTTGGAGAGGAAAATGTGCCATTGGACAAAGCATCAGCCTTGTCCCTCAACTCAAAGGGGTTAAATGTTGAGGTAAAATTGGAGGACTAGTGATTCCTTCAAACTATGCCAGGAAACAATCTAGTGCCTCAATATACGATTGGAGGAAGATGGAAGAATTGAGGAGGCTACTGATTCCTTCAAACTTTGCAAAGAAACGAACTAGTGCCTCAGTATACGAATTGAGGTTTCGTTTTGTAGCACAGTATGAAGGAATCAGCAGCCCTACTCCATATGGGACACTACAGATGACTTAATAATAATGTTCCCAGCAGCCACCACCCTGAACGTGTAAATACTCTGTGAATAATACCTGTTTTGTTCCGTAATTCTAGTGTACCGGTAAACAATTTGTAATAAGCACACAGTTAGATGACTTAAGGAGAAATAAACTATTGTAATGTTTTGGCGTCACTAGTTATCCCAGGACAGTGTACAAAATTGTATGTATGTATGTATGTCGTTATAAATTTTTCATAGACCTATCATAGGATCCTACAGTATTGAAAATGTTTCCATGAATGTTAGTGAGCATAGCTTTAATATTTTTTAAGAGGTAGAAAATTATACAGACGAAATCAATAGGGTCTATACGACATTATTAGGCTTCGATAAGCCGTCGTCACTTTTGCAAAATAAGCTACCCTACAGTAACACAATTAAACATATGTAGGCGTTACATTATAGCACTTTCCTTCCTTACACTATAGTTTCATGGCAATTAAGTGCATCTTTCTAAATACTTGTTTCAGGAAGAAAGAACCGAACCATATAAATTTTAACGCCAAACTAAAGTTATGTTATTCGATTAGGAATAGGCTACAGCCCTAAGATTTTCATGACGCTATTGTGTATAAAATGGATTATGTCCTGACTTGTTATACAACATTTTAGTCAAGGTGTCAGTCAGGTAAACACGTGACAATCCCAGTGTGGATGTATAAAGTAAACAACACAACGATATGCTTAGTTAAAATTAATAACAGTAAAACAATCACGGCAAGTTACGGGGTTGGTCAAGGCCGTCTCAATGTACAAGCCGCAGTGTGGGCCAAATCAGCTGATGGTGACGTCCCAGGTGGCGGCATAACACACCGCGGCCGGACGAGTATTTACTATTCAGTGTCCACTATCCTACACAGTTGGCGGTTGCAGCGTTCGTGTACTTGGTGTTTCAGGTAAATATACACACTTTTCACTGTATAATCAGAATGAATCTTAACTCATTCACCTTATGGACAATTAGAAGCAATTTGCGTTCTTAATTCTTGTGTGTATTTAAGTAGAAATAGCGAAAACAAGCCCCCAAGAGAAACATTCAAATACGGTAAAGTATAATAGTGGCAGTTGAGTGTATCTGTAGAAACGTGTGTATTTTTAAGAAATTATCTAGTTTATTCTTTTCGTTTCTGTGTTCATGAGTGCCACAGGTATTTGTGATACTGTATTTATCATTACATATCTTGAAGAAGCAGCTATAAGAGGGGATAATTATGTCTAGCATACCATAGCCAGCATCGCTATGGCTAGTGTGTGACATTGAAACTCCTGGATTTTATATTTCATTGTAATAAAGTGGCTCTCAAGTTGCTTTTTCCATTATTATATTCTATATTCTTGTATAGTAGTCTTAAAAATAGAAAAACATAAACAGAAAATAATTAAATAATTGGAACCAGTATGCTACCATAACGACATAACCTAAAGAATCCAGGCCTGTTTAAGCAGGACACAATAAGCTATGATATAGTGCATTTTATTATTAATGTAATTCAGACAATTTACATACTATCAACCAAAGGCTAGTGAGATAATGGAAACTGACTATAACTAACGTAGTATGTTAACAACTGTTCTCCTAAGTTAGGTGTACAGTGTATGGTGGGGTAGTTTGAATTTACATTTTACATTTTGCAGTACTGTACTCAGTATACTGGTCTATTTGTTATAGTTCTGAGGTCAGGTCTTTTCGATTTGGTGACAGAATTTCTCCATCAAACCTTCACAATTAATATAGTTTTGTGTACTGATTACAGATACCAGTATACCATTCATTTTCTGAAGAAATCAAAGGAAGTAACTGAAAAAAGGTTAGGTTAGGAATCTTTTCGATTTGGTAATAGCAACATTTTTCTATGAAACTTTCAAAATTAATATAGCTTTGTGTGCTGATTACAGATAAAGGATGATGTACTTTAGGCCTAGGCCAACGAGTTTAGTGTATGGCTGCTGGTACGGTAAATTGAAAATCATCTTTCATTTTCAGGTGACATGCTGCTGCTGCAGATTATGTAGGCTACATTCCAATTGAGTAATTAATGATGAAGGGTGGTATAGAGCAGAGTAGAGACCCTATTTTTATATAGGGTCGGTAGAGCAGAGAAGGTCATCCGAGTTATTAGCGCGAGCGAGACGAGTCTCGTCTTTTGCTATGACTGTTGGTGTGAGTCACAACATTCACACTGCGGCCTGTACATAGAGACAGTGAGACGGCCTTGGGTTGGTACGGTGTTGGTGGTAAATATGGAGCAACCGATTCCTCCAAGCAAGTATTCCAAACAACAGGCTACTCACATAATTAAAATCAACCACAGGCAGCTTACGTACACATTGATCATCCAAGCATTAACTAATAAATCATCATCAAGTACGCAAAACTACTGACAGACTTATCATCGCCACCACAAGGTATTTAGCATCACCAAGAAAGCCACCTTACACCTCGCCAAAGTAGCTACCTATTGGCGAAAAAAAAATATATATATATACTGTACAGTATATGACACACACACACAGATCATCGAGGCATTGTATGACACATCGCCGCCTCGTCTGTCCGCTTCTAAACACACAACAAAATGGCTGTGGTCTATACGAGCAAAAACATCAACCGGACATGATGCTTCCATCACATATAATCATAAGCTACATACTACAGTACTTACCTATACACACGGGACTGCACGATAGAGACACACACTCGTCTTAGCGGTGTAATTCAGTAAATCGATCAGATTTCAATAATGAACTTGTCACACACGAACCGGAATAAAATACACAACACACACACGCGCACTCCTCCCCCTGGCTGAAACATGACTGCCGGTGGGGAGGGAGGGAGGGGCCTAACTTCCGCCACATATTTTATTATTATTATGATTATCTTCACTTTTACCTTCCAAACCGTCACCATACCACTTCCATTATATAACATAGCATAGGAAAATATTATTCTCCGTTAGCAGACAAATTATCAAGTACCAAAGCAGCCACTGTAAAATTTAGTGCCGAGTATAAATAAGGAGTCGTTATCAAGTGGAGCAGAAGAGAAGCTACCATCACCACCATGAACCACTGTCTCATATAGTGCGACCCAATAATCTCGGGGCCTCACAAGAGTCACGGGCTGCCCTACAGTCCCGAGGGAAAAAAAATATCTAGCGAGGCGTATGGACGGCCCCTCCAGACTAGGATTGCCATATCGGAAAATGTAGTTATATTTTTGTTGAGAATTTGCGGAGTTCTACATATTATCAGGTTTTATATCTTTCTATTCTAGTTAATTCATGCTAACTATCTATATCTGCCCCACCCCCCTCAAGACGCTCACAGTATCCTTGATATATATTGCAACTTAAAAAAAAATTGAGCTCTGGAGGGCAACAGTTAAAAGCCACTTACTTATTTACTTACCTTGCACACAAAGCTGAATAAAAAAAAATATATATATATGTATATATATTAGGGAGGAGGTATGTTATTATAGGAAGGTGTGTTATTATTTGGGAAAGGTAGGCATGGGTGATATATGGTAATGTATAGAATATTATCAAAATGTCGGCACACAAAACAAATTAATCACATTTGCCACTCGATATACATAAAGCTTCGAACACAGGTTGCTTGATACGGCATAAGATCTGCTTCGAATAGCCTACTGGCAGAGTATTAAGGTGGTAATTCACTTTTGTTACATTGGAGTGCCTTGACCCCTCCAAAGTATGCCAGGAAACAGGATTATATGAGCAAAAATAATGGTGTTCTGTTTCTTGGAATAGTTTGAAGGAATCATTTGCTCTAGATTTACCAACACTGAATTTCCTCCTTAATTAAACGAGCTCCAGCAGTAAGTGTGAGACTGGATGAACTTTATAATTGGTTCACTGGTAAATATGTCAGATGATTCCACACTTCAACAAGATCTAGATACCTCTCTTGGCTCGTGACTGTACACTTGAGGACACATGATACAGACACACTTCAAACATACACCTTATCAAGCAATGTATAGGACGCACCTCTACACGCAGCATCTCATCCTACCCTATAATATATGTTCAATGAGGGGGCCCCGTTTCAGGTGTGTCTGTTTCATATATATGTCCACAACTGTACCACTGGGTGTCATACTGTAAAGCCACTAACAATAAGGCTGTCATATGTAAAGTCACTAACAATAAGGCTGTCATCTTATCTATCAAGTTTTGAGCCACATTCATTCAAAGGGTAATGAGATTTCCAGCAGAAGTGTCAGCTCTTGGAAGCATAGTTTATTACAACCCGATAAATAGGTTATTATAAAGAGCCTACACTGTACAGTCGCGGACAAAAGCTATTAAGGGTCCATGTGATGCAGTCAGAAAATTGGAGTTAAACGAGTCCTTCAAATATAGCCACGAAACACCACCTACTGTATATGGAAGCAGCTTGTTTCGTGGCATGGTCAGGAGGAATAAGAAGCCTCAATTTTTATACACGATCACATGGTCCTTAACTGCCTCTTCATATTGTTATCAGGTTAGGTTAGGACAACTTAGGTGGTTTAGCAGACATGTTGGTATAGAAGGTTGGATATAATATGTGTGTTGACGTAAGCATACTTATAAACAAGATTACCTGTTCTTCCTTACGAGGAGATTCTCTTGTTGGTTGGTGAATTAGGTGGTCTGTGATTTCTCCAATATATGCCACGAAACAGATCCCATATTTATACCATTGAGGGCGTCTGTTTTCTGGTATAGTTAGGAGGAATCAGTAGCCTTCCAATTTACCAACAAAAAAATCTCTCTTAAATGAGTATGCATGATCAGTTTTGTCATTAGATATTACCGAAAAAAGAAGAAAAAAATAAATTATAATCCTTTTCGTTCTTCAAACACAATTAATTTATTATTAGGCATTACTGAACAAACGTATAATAAAAGACAAGTACAGTACATTTACAACTGTATATATACTGTACATCAATTGGAGGTAAAAGAGTCCTTCAAATATAGCCACAAAACACCACCTATATGGAAGAAGCTTGTTTCGTGGCATGGTCAGGAGGAATCAGAAGCCACTTACTCTCATACAGGATCACAGGGTCCTTAAGGAGACAGAAGAGAGGAGTGACAGCTGAAGAGAGGAAAGGAACAGACGGGGTGGTCAAATCCTTAAGGGGAAATTTTCTTGTTGGTAAATTGGAGGGGTATTGATTCCTCCAAACTATGCCAGGAAACAAAATACCTCAATGTTACAAATGGGGTTGTCTGTTTCTTGGTACAGTGTGGAGGAATCAGTAGCCTTCCAATTTACCAACAAGAAAATCTCCCCTTAAATAAAAACATCATCGTCCACGTCTTCAAAGTGATTGTGAAAGGATTGCATTGTTTTGGTAGAGAATTGGGGGCCACCGATTCCTCCCAACTGTGCCACGAAACAAGCTACTTAAATAAATATGTGAATGGTGTGTTTCCTGACAATAGCTGGAGAACTCTGCAACCTCCAATAATTTTTCTGACTTCATGACAGCTTTGAATGACTATAAGAATGCAGCCCAAAGTTGACTCGTGCAATTATATGAAAATTTAGGTGAGGTAGTAGTAGTGTTGGTAGATCTGGAGCAACTGATTCCCCTCAACTATTCCAAGCAACAGGCCACCATTATTTTTGTTAACCTGGTTTTGTTTCCTGTCATACTTTGGAGGAATCACTGCGCTCCAATGTACCAAAAGTATACTACAACCTTAATAAAGCCTGTGTGTATACGGATATCAGCTGAATTAAATAAAGAATAATATACTGTATGATAACACATACTGAAGTTTATATTACATACGGCAAAATAATGGTGTATAGTATTTAAGGGGGTCGAAATGAATAGAGGTCTACTGGTTCCTCTAAACTATGCCACTAAACATATTCCCTATTAGTAACAAGTGTGGTCGTTTGTTTAGTGGCGGAGTCTCGAGAAATCAGTAGCTCTCCAACTCCAATAATTATTATTCACCAACAAGAGACATAGTACTTAATTAAGGACATCATCATTCTAAACTATATTATTGGATATATTGACAGGAGAGCCAGAGGGGAGTGGATGGACAGGAGTGGCAGAGGGGAGTGGATGGACAGGAGTGGCAGAGGGGAGTAGATGGACAGGAGTGGCAGAGGGGAGTGGATGGACAGGAGAGCCAGAGGGGAGTGGATGGACAGGAGTGGCAGAGGGGAGTGGATGGACAGAGGAAACTTGAAACAACAGCCCAGAATCACGTTAAGGGAACTTGTGATGTAGTCAGAAAATTGGAGGCAAATGAGTCCTATAAATAGTGCCACGAAACACCACCTATTTGGAAGGAGCTTGTTTCGTGGCATGGTCAGGAGGAATCAGAAGCCACTAAGTTTTATACACAATCACAAGGTCATTAAATTAAGGGGGTAATACACTCTTGGTACATTGGAGCGCCTTGATTCCTCCAAAGTATGTAATGAAACAGAAACAGATGAACAAAAATAACGGCGGTATGTTACCTGGAATAGTTTGGAGGAATCATTTGCTCCAGAATGATCAAAAGTATATTATCCCCTTAAATTAATTGGGTATCGATGTTGGTTGACTTGGGTAGTTGCTGTATGGCTTTTCATTTCCTTCGACTTATACTTACATCTTAGGCATTGGAGTAGAGTATAAGTTCTTCTGATTTACGCTCGGATAAAAACGACACAGCTCTGCATCACGTTAAATAAATTGGGTATACTGTAGATGTTGGTTGACTCGGGTACTTGCTGGCTTTTCATTCCCTTCGAACTATATTTACATTGGAGTAATATTATCGACTTTATATTGGTGAAAACATAATTATAAATCAAATGTGTGATACTGATTTACTTCGATATCTGTAATTGACACCAAACCACATCAGTATCTTCAGTAAAAAATAACATAAAAAGGATGTTGCTACTATCTAATATTTTTCTTTCTTTTCTGTCTTTTCACTAACAAAGGCTGGATTGACTTGACCAGGCTGTTGTTGTTGTTGTTGTTGTTGTTGTTGTAATAGATGTGGTTGTTGTTGTTGTTGTTGTTGTTGTAATAGATGTGGTTGTTGTTGTAGGTGCATCTGTTGTTGGTATAGTATGTGGTGTTGTTGTTGGTGGAGATTGACTTGTTGCATTGCCGTCTGCTGGGCCATTTGGTTAGTAATGATCTGATGTTGTAGTTGGTTGACTTGTACCTGTTTTTGTAAGTTGGTCTCGGCCTTCTGTTTCTCCCTCTGAGCCAGTTCCAGTTCCGCCTTGAGCCTCGCCGTCTCCTCCTTCTTCCTCTTCTGCTTCAGTAATACGTGGTTCACTGGGGGTCCTGTTGTGGAAGGGGAAGTGGTTACGTAATCTACTTTTTCTCTTGTCTATTCTTCCATTTATCTATTTATTTATTTATCTATCTATCTATCTATTATTATCCATACATATTTCTCTTTCGTCTCCTCCTCCTTCCTTTCCTGTTTCAGTAATACGTGGAAAGGTGAAGGAGTTACTCTCTCTACTCTCTCTCTGGTTGGGATATAATCTGATTGGGAGTCATCTGTTTAGAGAATAATCTACTTGGGAAAAAAACAAAACGGGAAACGACGTCTATTGGAAAATCGTCAAACTGTGAAACGTCTCAAGGGAAAGAAATCATGAATCTAGAAACCATCTAATGAAAAATTGTCTACCTAGGAATCGAGTATCTGGGAAATTTGACCCGACTATTATACTGACCACGACCAATAGACTAGAGAGTATTCTATTGGTCTTGATACTGACCACAGATGGAGAGGATGACGGGCAGGAACATGAGGCCGTGGAAGGCACCGAAGAACACCATGCCGAGGTACATCCGGAAGTAAAAGACGCGGAAGATCTGCGACTGCGCGAAACCCAACACGAAGATGCCCCCGAATTTGGTGAGGGTGATGCCGGAGAGGACCTGCAGTGTGTTGAGGAATAGGGGAAGGTGTTATTAAGATAGGGATAAGTCAGCTTTTGTTGACTGAAACTTTATGCACATAATTTATTCATTCGTGCACACATACACACATACTGTACACACACAAATAAAAGAAAATCCCCCCACACATACAATACCCAACGCCCCACAACGACCACACACACACACACACACACACACACACACACACACACATCCCTCCTTTTTCCACACACATCCCTCCTTTTTCCACCCACATACATCCTCCCTTCCTACACACACACACACACACACACACACACACACACTACCTCCCCCTCCCCCACACACACCCAACTCCCCACACCAACAACAACAACAACAACAACAACAAAAAACAACACACACACACACACATCCCTCCCTTCCTTCCCAAACACA
The DNA here is from genome assembly GCA_033782935.1 of Petrolisthes cinctipes. Taxonomy (NCBI): domain Eukaryota; kingdom Metazoa; phylum Arthropoda; class Malacostraca; order Decapoda; family Porcellanidae; genus Petrolisthes; species Petrolisthes cinctipes. Next base: position 20,342 of record JAWQEG010005692.1, read on the forward strand.
CAATACCCTTCACCCAATAAAAACAACCACAAGAACACTAACCGAGGAGCCCATGGTAGCTAGGGCTTCTTTGGCTCTCTCAACACCAGTGGGTCTGATGGAGGTGGCGAAGGCGTGGGAGACGTGGCTACAGAACTCCACTGAGATACCAACACACTGTAACGTTGACATTAATTCATTGGTCAGTTTTTTAGGTCATGGTTTGTATACTGAGATTACTATGTTGGTCAGTTAGAAGGTAGAGTTGTTGGTGGTTAATAGTGTGTGTGTGTGTGTGTGTGTGTGTGTGTGTGTGTGTGTGTGTGTGTGTGTGTGTTTTTAATCCTGGCAAAAATACAAATATTGGCTAATGTTTTCAGCACATCGTAGCTATATGCTGTATGCCTGAATCTTCGGGATAGTGCAGAAGGTAATGCTCAAACAGTAGGTTCGTGTTAAACTATGCCAGCAGGAAACAGACTAACAAGTATCTTAATTTTAAAAGCAGGGGATTTTATATATTTCGTATCATATTATATAGTTTGTATGGAGGAGTCAGTAGCATACCGCATATTTTCTCACATTAAGTAATCCCATAAATTAATCAAACAAACCCAATTATTCACTCGCCATGACAGATGATCCCCTTAATTAACCAAACGACAGATCCATACATGCAACTATTCACTCACCATGACTAAATTGACGAGGGAGACTGCATTGAGCGAGATATTCCACCAGTACATCATGCCCATCATATCGAACAAGATCATACTTATGGTGACGAGAATGATGGTGGCAGAGATGAAGTCGAAGGTGAGGAGGCAAGTGACGGCAAACACAGAGGCGAGGGAGATACCCAAACTGATCCAGGTGTCCTCCCACATGGTGAGGTATTGCTCGTAGTAAACGTAGAAGATGCTGAAGGGAGAAAAGGGGTATGGACGCATGGTTGGTTATACTAAGGAACTTCACACCAGCAACAGATCTATATAGTATTGTATGGTGTAGGATATGGTTGGTTGGTCGAGTGGTTGATAAGGAAAGAATATAATTAATACAGGATATGGTTGGTTGGTTGGTTGGTTGCTATAGGGGAAAGAATTAATACAGGATATTGTTGGTTGGTTGGTTGGTTGGTTGGTCGACTGACTGATTAATTAAAAATGGATTGACTGATAGCCTGACAGGTTCATTGATTGACCAATATACCGATTAACCGCTGACTATAAAACAGAGTACGTTATCCACTGACCAACAAATAAAAGCTATAATGTATACGATCAAGAAAAAGGGTAATGGAATATTGATGGTGGAGATGATGATGAAAGATAAAATATATATATATATATATATATATATATATATATATATATATATATATATATATATATATATATATATATATATATATATATATATATATATATATATATATATATATATATATATATATATATAAACATAAAATAATTGTTCCTCATACGTCAATCCCCCTCCGTCACCTCACCTGTACGGGAAGATCTCTACATCCTTGGAGAACTTGGTGTTTTCTCTTAGGTACTCCGTCATCTGGTCACACAGTTTGTACACGTAGTCGAGTGCCTTGGTGAAGTCCTTGGAGGTCTTTAGTATGGTGTGGTAGGCTGTGTAGTGTGTGGCACCGACGAAATCATTGCCCTGGGAGTCCACCTTTACATTTACCGCACCTGTACACCAGAACAATATTAATGTGTTAGAAGTTCGTTAGCATTAGTAATATAAAGCAGTTATCAGTGGTGGGTTCGGGTGCGAGGAGGGGAAGCAGTTTTCCAGGGATCAGGCCAAGGCTCAAACCAAATTATTTGCAGTATTCAATTATTTTCTTTCAAAAGCCAGTGAATGAAGGTACAGAACAGTGGGGGTCTATAAACGTGTCGGTAAATTTGGTGAAAATTTAAGGCGACAGGCTAAGCATGTGATATAATCTTCAGTCCATCAAATGGAGCTTTCATAATGGTTCACGAGTGTCATTTATTCACAACCACGACACGACTATAGTACACACTTGCGTAGGCCGGGTGTCCAGCTGAGGGGCAGTAGGTGTCGTGTGGGTTGTCTGAGAGGAAGTCCCGCAGGTGAAGCATAAAGTCCTCAGGAATGGGTCGTCCGTCCATAAAGTCTTCAGTCTCAAAACAGGTTTCGACGGCGTTGGGATCATAGACCTCTGAGTAGTAAGAGAAAATCCTCGTGCAATATGATGAATAATGGGAACTGTACAGTATGTGTATACATACATAAGCAGTAAGTGCAATAAATAATAACAACAAATAAATGAGGAAATGATAAATTATGTTTTACATGACAAAATAGAATAGTAATAGAATTTAGTAAATGATTAGTCCACATCTAGGCCACATACCAGATGTATTAATGTAATAGCCTTTCGTTGAGTACACACACACACACACACACACACACCAGAGAAGTTAATGTAATAGTCGAGCACACACACACACACACACACACAACCTTCCCCCCAACACACACACACAACCTCCCCCCCAACACACACACACACACACACACACACACACACACACAAGTACATACCCGATGAGTTGATGTAATTGCCATCTACGTCGAGTCTACAACATGCCATACTGAATAGGCCAGTGTCTATGTTGTCCTGAAGCCACGTGAAGTAAGGACCCAGCCAGGACATTCCACCAGAAGCTATTGACGATCTGACGGAGGACGGGGGAAAATACAGGTGGGTCAGTGGGTTGGTGGGTTGATTGATGATGTGAGTGAGTGAGTAGAATGGTTGGTGGGTTGATTGATGCCGTGAGTGAGTTGTTTGGTTGTTTGGTTAGTTGGTGCAGTGAGTGGGTTGTTTGGTTAGTTGGTGCAGTGAGTGGGTTGTTTGGTTGTTTGGTTAGTTGGTGCAGTGAGTGGGTTGTTTGGTTAGTTGGTGCAGTGAGTGGGTTGTTTGGTTAGTTGGTGCAGTGAGTGGGTTGTTTGGCTGGTTGGTGCAGTGAGTTGGTTGGTAAGTGAGTTGTTTGGTTGGTGCAGTGAGTGGGTTGGTGAGTGAGTTTATTGTATTTTGTTGGTTATTCGGTCATTTATTAAGTTATTCAGTGATTCAGTCTAGTTATTTAGTCTGTTATTCATTCCATAAGCCTAGTCATTCATTCAGTCAGTCTACTTAGTCAGTCGGTTTGTTACTCCAGTCAGTCAGTCAGTCAGCCAGTCAGTCAGTTAGTCAGTCAGTCAGTCATTAAGTCAGTCAGTCAGTCAGTCAAGTAATTCAATCCAAAAAGTCACTTAAAGGTGTCTTCTTCTCTTGTGGACGAATTGAAGGGCTACTGATTCCTCCAAACTACACCAGCATTAAGCCTAGTTCCTCAGTATAAAAAGAGGGATTTGTTTCATACCATACATTGGAGGAATCAATCAGTAATCTTTCAGGTGCCCACAAGAAACTAACCCAACTAACCCCTTAACCTTAAATAACAAGAGCTATTAATTCTCTCACAACCGATGCTATTGAAGAGAATCATTTGTTTTAGGCTAATTGGAGGGATACTAATTTCTTCAAACTTTGCCAGAAAACAGACTGCCTTAGTTATTTGAGTATTGGATCTATTTTTGTTATAATGTTTGGAGGAATCAGTGGACTTCGAAAAAAACTAAATAATCATGCATGACCTCCTTAAATCTTATGTAATGTATATGTATTTACGACAGATGATTTAGATTGTCAGAAATGTAAATATAATGCAGTCCAAGTTACATACGATCAGTAGCCTACACATAATTCACGGCATTACACTCTCTTTATGGCTTAGAATTCCCTTAGATACAGACTCTCTTCACTAACCTCATTCTAACCTGTAAATCAACACTACGAATAGTTAGGTATTAAGACAGTAACAATACACACACGGCTGAGGAGAGAGAGGAAGCGACGACAACAACAACAACAACAACAACAACAATAACAACAATTAACAACAACAACAACGAAGAAGCCCCCAGAAGAGACCGCTAAACACACTCACTCTTCGGGGTCGAGTGAAGCCATGAAGACCTGCTGCAATACAGAGTCGTCGTTGCAGCCTGCCACTTGACACACCATGTTCTGTTCGTCCACGTCGGTAAAGTTGAAGCCCTCCCTGATGACGAAGTATATAGGCGAACCCACTGATAGGAACTTGTTGAGGTACTGTGGGTTAGGTTAGGTTAGGTTAGGTTAGGAGATTAGTCTGGGTTAGGTTAGGTTAGGTTAGGTTAGGTTAGGTTAGGTTAGGTTAGTCTGGGTTAGGTTAGGTTAGATTAGTCTGGGTTAGGGTAGGTTAGGTTAGATTTAGGTTAGATGAGTCTGGGTTAGGTTAGGTTCGATTAGGTTAGGTTTGGTTAGATTAGGTTCGGTTAAATTAGGTTAGGTTAGGTTAGGTTTGATTTGGTTAGGTTAGGTTTGTTAGTCTGGGTTAGATTTAGCAGGGGTGGATTAGGCTAAGTTGTGTTGGATAGTGTTGTGTTGTGTTGGTTAAGGTAGGGCATTGTACAGTAGTTAAGAGATAGATTGAAGTACAGGTAGGGATGTTTTTAGAGGGTTAAGTATGTTTGACTATTGTAGCATGTAAGTGTAATAAAACTATGTAAAGATTAGGTTTGAAGGATTTGTAAGAATTTGCATGTATGTGTTCCAAGTTGGCTACCATATAATAAATAATGATCAAGTGGCATGTAGACTTGGAGGAATAAATTGGGAGAAAGCTGGAAAACAAATTAACTTAGTTTCATTTTCCTTTACAACAATGGTGAGTGAAGTTTGGGAGACCAGGACGAAATAAGCTCAAAGTCATTAGAAACTTACAATAATTGGTACCTGTCCCGTTGAAAATTAAAAGGAAGTATATTGGTCACAGTCGTCATCGTTATCGTCACTCACCTCGAAGTACTTGAGAACGTAGGAGTCTTCAGGCATAGAAAGGTCCTGTTCCAACCCCACGTTCAGGTGAGGCGTGACGGCGATGGAGGTACAGAAGACACCCAGGAACAACAACACCACTGCCACTCGTACAAAGTCCTGTGGGCGCCAAAACACAGGTTATAATTATTATATCACACACCATTACGACACATTGTAAATATCATCATAAATAATTATCATATCACAGCTCAGTATCACAGGATCCTAATTAATACTGTACAAATCACAGGGTCTAAACAAGTATAAATGCTGCTTGTCAAGGCACCTGGAGCGGAATTATTTATTTCACAAGTGAGGTTCATCTAGCAGGTACAATACCTACTGCATCTTAGAAAATGTAAATAAATAAATAAAGCTAGGAGCAGCGCGAGAACCCCTCCTCTCATATGGTGAAAGCCACGAAGTTCTCATCCCAAGACTGTACCCAAGCTTGGCCTTGACTGTACCCACCTGAAGGATGAACGGGGCGTAGATCTGATCAAAGATGGAGTAACATACACCGCCGTCATCAGATTTGGGGCGCTTCTTTGAGGATCCCTTAACACAACACAGGACGTCATAGTGGTTGCTCTGTGGTGGTAAGAAAACATTTACTTGGTAACAGTGTTGTAAATGTTAAGATTTGGGTATCTATCTACATTAGGTATATGTACTACCAAGTATAGTACCGGTACCTCTTTCATTCATTAAAGTCATCAGTAACAATGACATCTATGTCATATATACAATTTCCATATACAATTTACCGGAACAGTGTCTATAGGTTTTGTGCAGAAATAATATTAAACTCGTAAAACATTATAGAAGCCCTAATGTGACACACCAGCGTTCACTGTCCACACTCACCTCAATCCTACGAGCGTCGAGTGACATGAGCGCCACGAAGCAGATCATCTGGAGTACAAAGTCAATAACGAGAGCCAGACCCACGTACAGGGAGAAGGCGTACACGGCCGGCATGTCAGAGAGAGCACCTGTGTGAGGGAGGGGACACAGATTGAGTGGAGGATGAGCAGGGACATCGTGGAGGAATGTAAAATAGAAATAAATACAGGAACTTTCAGAAGGCAACAGATCGATATTTTTGTTGCGAGGTTGTTTAATGATAATGATGATGATGATGATGATCTGAAAAAATGGGAGGAGAAAGAGGTGAAAAAAGAGGAGAGTGAGGTAATGAAGGAGGAGACTGCATGACAAGAAAATTTAGTTATGCTGCAAGTTATTATTACTAATACCTTCTCTCTTCCTTCCCATAATCAATACCATTTTAGTCAATTAATTAGTCAGAAAAATTTAAAACCGCACAATTAATAAATACTGACAGTGAATCACATATTTTAACAGTCAATAGCACTCTACGTATCTCCTACACACACACACACACCTAGGAAGAAGCAGAGAGCCTCAGCCGTTGTGGAGAGCAGCATAGAGGGAGCAACAATCCCCACCACCCTACCCACGTGTTCCTCCACACTCTCATCCTCTCGCCTTGGCTCCCTCTGCCACGTCTGTACCAGGATGAATATGTTGTCCACACCCACAGCCAACACCAGGAAGGGAATTACCTGTTGGGAGGGAGGGAGGGGGGGGGAGAGAAGATACATTTTTAGGCGAAGTACATTATTAGAAATATACTTTTAGAAAGATTCATTTTTAGATAGGCACATTACAAAACACACACTTTATTCACACACACACACACACACACACACACACACACACACACACACACACACACATTCATACATACTTACAAACAGAGACACAGTTAATCAGACGGACAGACAGACATGAAAGAGCAAAACAGGTATATACCTTTAGAATAATGCAATCCATTATTTTTTTCATCCTCGTCTATGTTAGAGGTCATCCTTTTACCATATATTCATCAATATTAATTAAAACAGGATATGCAAGAATAAAAAAATTCATCAACACAATATATCTACGTCTCACAACTTATATTCAATACAATAGTATATCCATGACTACTAGAATCAATATATATATTTCCATGACTGTATACTAAAATAAATAAATATGGTATACCCATCGTCAATAAAATCAAGACATATACCCACATCAGAGCGTATAACCAAGACATACTATACTATACTACCCTTCTTCTCCTTAAATATAACAAAGACAAAATTTTACTATTTTCCCTCCTTGACTCACCTCTATAACGATGAGAGTAGCAGGGACCCCGACATACCCGTAGAAGCCAAGGGAAGCCACTACAGACAACATCACTATTGTCACACCTCCCAGGGCCAGCATGATTTTACTCTCGATCTGAGGACGAAGGAGGTTTGAAAGGAGTGATATATTATAGATGGAGGTGAAAGAGTTGGTTGGGAGTGAGGAAGAATTGGTAGGGAGAGAGAGAAAGATTTGCAGGTTTGAAAGGAGTGATATATTATAGATGGAGGTGAAAGAGTTGGTTGGGAGTGAGGAAGAATTGGTAGGGAGAGAGAGAAAGATTTGCAGGTTTGAAAGGAGTGATATATTATAGGGTTGGTTGGGAGTGAGGAAGAATTGGTAGGGAGAGAGAGAAAGATTTGCAGGTTTGAAAGTAGTGATATATTATAGATGGAGGTGGAAGGGTTGGTTGGGAGTGAGGAAGAATTGGTAGGGAGAGAGAAAGATTTGGCAGAGGGAGTGATTATAGACAGGGTTGGCAGATTAGGTAGGAAGTAATACAGAGTTGATAAGAGGGAATGATATTGAGCTGGTAGTTCTTGTAGGAAGTGGTATAGGATCGGTAGCCTCTATTCTAGCAGAAGATTTATTTTCCGCTTAAAATGAGAATTTTTTTGCTATACTTGAAATATGCAAATGAATAAGTGAACGAACGCACCTGGGCCATGGATGCACGCACGCACTCACACAGGAGCACACATTATTACCACCTACAAACTATACTGTACCATCTACTACTTTCCCTCCTCCCACCCACTCCACACACATACCATACCATTACACACACTCTCCAATACTCTCTCTCTCTCTCTCTCTCTCTCTCTCTCTCTCTCTCTCTCTCTCTCTCTCTCTCTCTCTACCCTACACCTGGAATAAAAACCCCTTCACATGCACACACACACACACACACCCATCACTATCCACCTTACCAGCAATCGACTACACTCGGCTGACAGGTTGCCCAGAGCCACAGCCACGTAGATGAACATGATGAGGTAACTGATGAGGATGGTGGCAACGTCACTCACACTCTCCCTCTTGAGTTCGTCCTCGATGGATCTCTCGCAGTAGAAGGCGATGTCCATGTCACTAGTGATGTCCTCGTCCTCGGTCACGTTCTTCATGAAGTCGACGAACCTGGGGAAGGAGAGGGGGATGTGAGGGTTCATTTTTATTCTCGTTTTAGTATAGATAAATGGGTACGGATTAAGGGGAGGTTTTTTTCTTGTTGGTGAATTGGAAGGTCTGTGATTCCTCCATGCAGACTATACCATGAAACAGATTCCCTTTTAGTAATACTGAGGTGATATGTTTCTTGGCATAGTTTGGAGGAATTAGAGACCTCCCTATTCACCAACAAGAAAACTTCCCCTTAAAGTTTTCAGTATAGATGAAAATAGATTAAGAGAGGAATATCGATTTATTATACTTTATTTCAGTATATATAGATGAGAACTGACTAGGATTGGGAAATGAAATAATTGTTTTTGTTTTAGTGTAGATGGGGACGAATTAAGGTACAGGAAAGGAGTACAATATGAGAATGAGAAAGTTATAGGTGGTAGGGAATAGAGATGTGCATGGAGGTGTAATTTAAAGTGTCGTGATTACAGTATAGTAATGTGTATGATATAGGTATAGATGTGGTTAGATTGGTGGTTTGTACACACACACACACACACACACACACACACACACACACACACACACACACACACACACACACACACACACACACACACACACACACACACACTAGTAAACGAAAAGCATATATCTGGAATGGTTTTCTTTGTTGGTTATAATTTTCCTCACTTTGTCTAGGATCCAAGAGTTTGCTTAACCTCTGACCGTAATGGACACTCATTATATTTCATGTGGTTAAAAATATATGTTTTGTTTTGTTTTCCCCTGTAATAGAGATGACGTTTCTGAAATATTAAAGTTATTACTCACGCCTTCTCCCAAGCCATGACGGGGCCGAGTTCCGACTTGTTGAGATGGTTGGCATTGAGGATGGTGATGACGAGGGCTGTGGACTCGGTGTAACTGGGACTCTTGGAGATGATTTCACCCTCTTTCAGGAAGCCGCCCAGGGCCGTGTAGGGAAACACTGGCCCACCATAGGTCCCCATACAGTAAGGGTCCGCCACATTGGTTGGATTGCTGAACACAGGGATTTATGTATTAATCATATGGTTTTGGTAAAGAGAGGGGAAAATGAATCAATTATGTTATTTTAGTATTTAGTATGTTGAAGGTGAAAGGTAATAGAATCTCACCTCACCTGACACAATCAAACCACACCTATTATTACACAAACTTAACCTAACCTAACCTAACATCACCTGATACAACCAAACCACATCTATTATAACACAACACCTAACACAAACCTAACCTAACCTAACCCCAACCTGACACAACCAAACCACATCTATTATAACACAAACCTAACCTAACTTCACCTGACACAACCAAACCACACTTATTATAACACAAACCTAACATAACCTCACCTGACACAATCAATGAACTGGCTGGTGTATTTGCCGGACTCGATGGAGGTGTTGAGAGTGTCCATGTCGTTTTGCCAGTAGTTGAGGACACTTTGGATGAGACACTCTTCGTGTTGTGGCGCCAAGGGCTTCTCGCACACCTCCTTCAGCGGTACCTCTCGCCCATCCAGTTCGCCCATCAGCTGCAAAGGGATGGAAAGGGGACAGTGAGTGAGTATATACGAGAAGAGAAGAGGAGGATCGGCAGGAGACAACTGTTTTATTATTATTATTATTATTATTATTATTATTATTATTATTATTATTATTATTTTAATATTATTATTATTATTAAAATAGACAAGAGACACAAAGTTGGGAGAGAATGCAAGCATTCTATCACTCCGAGGACCCCAGCTTCAAAGATGACAAGACTTACACATAAATATATACAATACGGATGACAAGTGTTAGAGATATATAAAAGTGACAAGACTTAGAGATGTATACATAAGATGATAATACTTAGAGAAAAACATAATCTAATTCACAACTATTAAAACTAGGTATGGTCGTGATGTGATCGAGTGGTGATAAAGCCAGGATTAATTAAAAATACATTATATTCTATTATACATTAGACATTATATTCTATTATATATACATTAATACATTATATTCTATTAATCCTGGATAAAGCTACGCGCGGGGGGGAAACGGGTACCAAACAATTTTGCCAAGGTCGTGAGAAGCTGGGATGGCAACTAAAAAATACAGATCAGAGAGGGGACTTACACTGGTGATCTCATTCTGTAGTGCCAAGACCCTGAGCAGGAAGGTATCATTGAGGGCTGGACCAAAGAGGTATTCTGTCTCCAGGTCAAATTCTTCACGGGTCACGTTGAACTGTAAGGGTAAACACGGTCAGTAAAGGTAAGCAAGGTCAATAGGTAAACAAGTAACTAGGGAAACAAGTAAATAGGGAAACAAGTGAATTGGGAAACAGGTAAATAAGGAAACAGGTAAATAGGAAAATAGGTAAATAGGAAAACAAGTAAATAGGTACACAAGTAAATAGGGAAACAGGTAAATGATAAAACATAAAATTAAGTAAATATGTAAACAAGGTAAACAAGAAAACACGTAATGTAAACATGACAATAAATGAACACACAAACAGGTAAACACGTAAAGAAGTAAACACATAAACACACTTTGTACAATCACGCCCAACATTCCTACAACAACACCACCGGATGAAAAACGTCTCCACAAAATAATGCGAAACCACAACTGTTGATTTCTGCAATATTGGCTCATTAAAAAAAAAAAAAAAAAAAAAAAAAAAATCACTCAAATTTATAACTTTCATTCATTCCCTTGTTGCCAAACCTTTAGTAAAAATGTCCCTATGTTTATCCACACCTTTTTTATAATCCTGTTAACAAATAAACTAACAAAACAGGCAAACAGACCGAACTAAAAACATCAGTCACTTGAGAAACTACAATAGACGACAGTTTTGTTGGTGAACTGGAAGGTCTGTGATTTCTCCAAACTATGCCACGAAACAGATCTCCTATTATTACCATAGAGGGCGTCTGTTTCCTGGCATAGTTAGGAGGAATCAGTAGCCTTCCGCTTTGCCAACAATACAGTCTCCTTAAGGACCCTCTGATCGTGTATAAAAATTGGAGGCTTCTGATTCCCCCTGACTATGCCATGAAACAAGTCCCTTCCCTATAGGAGATGTTTCGTGGCAATATTTGAAGGACTCATTTATCTCCAATTTTCTGACTACATCACAGGGTTCCATAAGAGGGTCATTTGTTTAAGGTGAATCGTTGGAGGGCAGCCGATTCACCCGAACTGTGCCACGAAATAGACTATACTTAAGCTTAAGGGGACAGTACAGTGTTGGAAAATCTGGAGCAACTGATTCCTCCAAACTATTTCAAGCAACAGGTCACCATTATTTTTGCCAATCTGATCCTGTTTCTTGTCACACTCTAGAGGAATCAAGGCACTCCAATGAACCAAAAGTGTACTATCCTCTTAAATATATACGAGTTTAGTTTTTTTTTTTTTTTTTTTTTTGTAGTATAGTTAGGGGGATTTTTAGTAGCCCTCTAACTCACCCAGTTACTCACTCACTCACCCAGTCGTATCCCTTGGCTTGGATGATGACCTGGGTGACTCTGTAGAAGGGGCTGAAGTTGGTGTCGAAGTAGTCCTTGTCCAGTCTGGTACGGGAGGTCGGGGAGGCCCACAGCTCGACAGGGTCCGTTGTTATCTGAGGGAGTGAAGGAGAGGGGGAGGGAATGAGTGAGGAAGAGAGTGGGCGAGAGAGGAAGAGAAATAGTGAGTGAGTGAGTACGGGAGGGAGTACTGTATGTGTGAGAGGGAGAGAGGGAGGAAGAGAGGGAGGGAGTGAGTAAGATATAGGGAATGAAGGAGGGAGGGAGAGAATTAGTGGGGGCGAGAAGAAAATAGGGAGGGAGTGAGGGAGGACATTGGTTGTGGAGGGGATAGGCAGGCAGGTGAACAAATGGTATAGATAGTGCTTTCATTTATATATTCATTTTTTTTTATTTTTTATGAACACGTGTTGGGACAGAGCGACACATGTACAGTACCCACCTTGAGATACATAGCACCAACACCCAGGGAGATGACCAGACAACCCCCCAGCAGAAGGAACAGGAAGGGATGCTTGGCCACGGCTGTCAGGGGTAAAAAAAAAAAAACATTAGTGGTCATTCATGTTAAGGAAGAAGTATAAACATTGTTAGTAAATTGGAAGGCTATTGATATCACTTAACTATGTCAGAATACAGACTCCCTCAATGGTACTTATAGGGGATTAATTTCGTGGCATAGTTGGAGGAATGATAGACCTTCCAATTCACCAACAAAAGAATCTCACCTTAAAGAGGAAGTACAGTGTTGGTTAATCTGGAGCGAGTTATTCCACCATAACAACTAATATATAACACAACCACCATAACAACTAATATATAACACATCCACCATAACAACTAATATATAACACATCCACCAGAACAGCTAATGCATAACACATCCACCAGAACAACTTATAACATCCACCAGAACAACTTAGAACATCCACCAGAACAACTTATAACATCCACCAGAACAACTTATATATAACACATCCACCAGAACAACTAATATATAACACATCCACCATAACAACATATAACATCCACCATAACAACATATAACATCCACCATAACAACTTACTGGTGCCAAGGCCAGTGAAGGTACTCTTGATGGCTTTCTCCACCCCGGCAGAAACGGACTGACAGCAGAAACACGAACAGCAGCAGCTCTCCTCTGAACTCTCTGGGGAATTAATATACTCTGATTAACTCTCTGGGAATTTATATACTTTGATTAACTCTCTGGGGAATTATGTACTCAAATTAACTCTCTGGGGAAACATGTACTCAAATTAACTCCCTGGGGAATTAGGGACTGGTACTCAAATTAACTCTCTGGGGAATTATGTACTCAAATTAACTCTCTGGGGAATTATGTACTCAAATTAACTCTCTGGGGAATTATGTACTCAAATTAACTCTCTGGGGAATTATGTACTCAAATTAACTCTCTGGGGAAACATGTACTCAAATTAACTCTCTGGGGAATTAGGGACTGGTACTCAAATTAACTCTCTGGGGAATTATGTACTCAAATTAACTCTCTGGGGATATTTAATTTCTGATTAGCTCTATATAGAGTTTCATTTTGTGATGTTTTTCTTTATCCTAATTCGTTCAAAGTTTCTGAACGTAATGCAGGACAGATCCTAGTTTCATTTTGTTTTAGTACCTGCTCACATAAAGTAGCTAAGTGTGTGTGTTCATAATTATATATACATTTGCATCATTAACTAACTATATCTAACTGTAGCTTGATGCGTATAGTTGAACTACGTGAAACTCCAACACACACACACACACACACACACACACACACCTTCTATTTTCTCTCTTGCTCTCTCCACACACACATACGTCAAAATCATTCTAAACACACACACACACACACACACACACACACACACACACACACACACACACACACACACACACACACACACACACACACACACACACACACACACTTTCTATTTTCTCTCTTTATTTCTCCACACACACACACACACATACATTTTTTTTTCGCTATCTCCCTCTTTACACACACACACACACACACACACACACACACACACACACACATTCTATTTTTCTCACAGACCACCACCACCTTACCATGTCCGCTCATACAACAGCAGGCAGCGGTGATGATGGCAACAGAGGCGATACCGTAGAAGAGGATCATAGTAAACACGAGGGCATCCATTGAGCCAACCATGGGCCAGTGCTGATCGGGGATGAGGTCTGGTAGCAAGGGGCACGATTCGAAGCAGTCAGAGCAGAGGCAGTGTAGGCGTGGCTCCTGTAAGGTTAGGTTACGTGTGGTTAGGTTTGATTTGGTTTGGTTTAGTTTAGTTTAGTTTGGTTAGGTTTTGGTTTGGTTAGGTTAGGTTTTGGTTTGGTCTGGTTAAGTTTGGTTAGGTTATGGTTTGGTTAGGTTTGGCTTGGTCTGGTTAGGTATGGTTTTGTTTGGTAAAGTTTGGTTAGGTTTTGGTTTGGTAAAGTGAGGTTTTGGTTTGGTCTGATTAAGTTTGGTTTAGTTTTGGTTTGCTTAGGTTAGGTTAGGTTGAGTTCAAGTTGCGGTCAGTATGTACTAGTACAGTTCTTCCTACCCATGCATGCACCCGTTGAGATGTTGTTAGGGAATCTATTGAATATTTTGCCGGCGAGTGAGTACTTACAGATGAAGGTGTTGCAGATGAGTACAGTACTTACCGATGTATAGGTGTTGCAGGGAAGTGAGTACTTACCGATGTAGGTGTTGCCGGAGAGTGAGTACTTACTGATGTAGGTGTTACAGAGGAGTTAGCAATACTTACCGATGTGTAGCAGGGGAGGGAGTACTTACCGAGGTAGATGTTGCAGGGAGTGAGTACTTACTGATGTGTTGCAGAGGAGGGAGTACTTACCGATGTAGGTGGTGTTGCAGGGGAATGAATACTTAACGATGTAGGTGTTACAGAGAAGTTAGTATAGGCTACTTACCGATGTGTTGCAGGGGTAGGTGATCATGTCAAAGGGGGTCATGGTTGTGGTCAAGTTGGTCTGTATGTCTATCTCGTCCACAGGCTCGTCGTACCATAAGTAAGTGATGTTGAAGGGGGCGAAGGAGTTGATGCCGAAGTACGAGAAGAGCCTGGGGAAAGGAGAAGAGGGAAAGATGATGAAAGAGAGAGACACAAACATAGAAGTAAGAGAGAGAGAGATTATTAAGTACGAGAACAGCCTGGAGAAAAAGGAGAAGAGATAAATAAATGTGTGATGAAAGAGAGAGAACATCCTATGGTAAGAAGGAGAAGAAGAGAGAGAGAATAAAATATGATGGAAGAGAGAGAAATAAACAAAGATAGAGGGGAGAGAGTGTGATTATTCTATTTGCTTGTATTTTCTACTATATTGAGAAAGGTGAGGGCGATACTCAAGACGTGGTGTGTATAATGTGTGAATGAAGGTGTGTAATGTGTTGGCATGCACGTGTGATGTAAAGAGAAAAAGAGGAAAATTGATTGATTGATTTATTGATTGATATTTAAGCACCGCAACAGCGAGGTCATATAGCGCCAGAAGAAGGTGATTGATAGAGAGGTGTGCAGGTACGATGGCTCTCTGTTGTTTGACTATGGAGCCATGCATCTACTACCGGTCCAGTACCACAACATCGTTCTTGAATATGGGGCCCTCAGACTCACTCACTCACTCACTCACTTACTCACTCACTTATTCACTCACTCACTCACTTACTCACTTACTCACTCACTCACTTACTCACTCACTCACTCACTCACTCACTTATTCACTCACTCACTCACTCACTCACTTATTCACTCACTTACTCACTCACTCACTTACTCACTCACTCACTTACTCACTCACTCACTTACTTACTCACTCACTCACTCACTTACTCACTCACTCACTCACTCACTCACTTACTCACTTACTCACTCACTTACTCACTCACTCACTCACTCACTCACTTACTCACTCACTCACTCACTCACTTACTCACTCACTCACTCACTCACTCACTCACTTACTCACTCACTCACTCACTCACTCACTCACTTACTCACTCACTCACTTACTCACTCACTCACTTACTCACTCACTCACTCACTTACTCACTCACTCACTCACTCACTCACTCACTCACTCACTTACTCACTCACTCACTTACTCACTTACTCACTCACTTACTCACTCACTCACTTGTAATGATCACACTTGTCACCAGCGTTTCCACAGAGGATGCTAAGTGCTGGCATGTTGAGGTCTGCAGCGTACACGTCTTCACACGAGGAGAAGGTGGTGTTGGTGTAGTGGTTGGTGATGTAGAAGTCCACAGTCTGGACGTCAGGTTGCTCCGTCTCTGATGTATGTACAAAGGCAAACACACGTATATTATTTACAAATTAAAAGTCCTACGTAATAAGAGTCCTAAAAAATAAGAGTCCTACGTATTAAGAGTCCTTCACAAGAGTCCTACATAAAAGTTCTTCATAAAAGTCCTACAAAAGAGTCCTACATAAGAGTCCTACAAAAGAGTCCTACATTTAATTAAGGATGAAAGAAGACGAGGGAAAAGGTAAGGCGAAAGAGAGTTAATTAAGACAGCAATAGTAAGAAGAAAGTAGAAGGAATATATATATGAGGTTAGGAGCAATTGATATATAGTCTCCAGCGGTGTTCTTTATATATTATTCCACGACTATATTATTATGTCATCATCATTACCATTATTATCATCATTATCACCATCATCGACATCATCAACATCAATCAATCATTATCACCATTACCATCATCACCAACATTACCACCACCATCACCACCACCATTACCATCATCATCATCATCACCATCAACACCAACACCATCATCACCATCAACACCAACACCATCATCACCATCAACACCAACACCATCATCACCATCAACACCAACACCATCATCATCACCAACAACACCATCACCATCATCACCATCAACACCACCATCAACACCAACACCACCATATCTAACTAACTGCCTTCATTCATGTTGTGATCTCTCTTTCTCAATTATTATGTTGATGGCCATGGGACCTATATATAACCTACCGTTATAGTAATAGAGTTGTGTGGGCATGAGGAAATTGGAGTGACGTGGATGGCAGGAGAAGTAGCAAAAGTTTTTCTTGATGTTTGTCTGGCAGGCTCCACACTTGGCTATGAAGCTGTCCAGGAGGTTGAAGTTGGTGGTCATGTCCTCGATGTTGTCCTTGTCGCAGCACGTGTAAATCTCACCATCATAGAGTTCGCCTGGAGGAGGAGGAGGAGGAAGAAGGAATTATCACCTGAAGGAGGATGAATGAAGGGGAGGGTGGGAAATTACGGTGTTGATTGTCCCACATTATATTGTATTGTAAGTCAATTAAGAATGCCTGAAGGAGGTGGAGGGAAAGGAAGGAGAAGGAGGAGATTAAATTAACAGAGAGAGAGAAAGTGAGAAGGAGAAAGACAGACAACCAGACAGAGAAAGAGAGAGACAAAGAAGTAATAAGAGAGAGAATCAGAGAGTCTTTTTTTATCAAAGACTATAACCATCACCACCACCACCATGGACCAGCCAAGACACTCTGTAGCATATAAGTGTAGTAAAGATATGTAAAGATTAGGTTTGAAAGATGTTATTGTAGAGATTTGCATGGACGTATTCCAAGTTAGCTGCCATATATGATCAGGTGGGGAATAAATGGGGAGAAAGCGGGGAGGGGGAAGGGGGGGGAAACAAATGAACTTAGGGCCGTATTTAAGAACAATCCGTGGTGTATACGACGGTGTGGTAGTGAACGACGGCTCTGTTGTTTGTCTATGGAGCCATCGTACTGGTACCACGACATCGTATGCACCACAAATGTTCTTGAATATGGCCCTTAATTAAAAGGTCCTTCCATACGAGAGGCCAAAACACACCGGGTACGGGCAACTGAGTGAAATTCTCTCGCCTTTTACCAGTGTTACCAGATCAAACAGTCCCCAGCATACATTGCCCACTTGTGCCCACCAGCCACCACCCACCCACAAAATTGGTAACAGTGTCTGCCCGCCGTCTTTTGCCTCTCGGTATGGAAGGGGCTTTACTTTCATATCCCTTTACAGACACACTCACGTATCTCCTGTGTCATTTGTGGACAGTGTT
Organism: Petrolisthes cinctipes; assembly: GCA_033782935.1. NCBI lineage: Eukaryota > Metazoa > Arthropoda > Malacostraca > Decapoda > Porcellanidae > Petrolisthes > Petrolisthes cinctipes. The sequence goes on from JAWQEG010005692.1 coordinate 38,366, forward strand.
TTTCCAGTAGGTTGATCATCTGGGTATCATTCATTTTAATGGCGTCGCCGTTGTAGACTTTGTTGAGGTAGAGGTCCTCCTTCCCTGGGTCTGGGTTGATGTGCCCCTGGCCGTACCATATACAGTGACCCCCATCGGGAATCTGGCTCTGTCGGGAAAGGAGGGGAGAAGGGGATATGATTACTACATGTTGCTGTCGTCGGGAAGTGGGGGGGGGGAAGAAGGAAGGGGGGATATGATTACTAGATGTTGCTGTCATCGGGAAAGGGAGGGGGGAAGGAAGGAGGGGATATGATCACTACATGTTGCTGTCGTCGGGAAGTGGGGTGGGGGGGGAAGGAGGGGGGGGGGATATGATTACTACATTTTGCTATCGGGAAAGGGGAGGAAATAATAATCACTACACATTATTACCACTGTTATTATCGGGATGTGAAGAAAGAACCACTATTGCTATCGGGAAAGGAAAAATATAATCACTATTGTTATCGGGAAGGGAGAAAGTGAAAGGGAATGGTGGGGACGAAAAGGGCACCAAACCCTTTATTATGGTGGTAAAACTTTTTTGTTACATTGGAGTGCCTTGATGCCTCCAAAGCATCCTAGGAAATAGGACCAGAAGAGCAAAAATAATGGTGTTCTGTTGCTTGAAATAGTTTGGTGGATTCAGTTGCTCCAGATTTACCAATACAAAACTTCCCCCTTAATTAATGTACTGCCCACATCACTTTAGGCACCTCCATCTCTACCTACGGGACGGGGTTCAGTTATGAGTGTAATGTAATGGGATGATACAGTATACATTTGGTACATTAGAGCGCCTTCATTCCCCCAAAGTATGCCAGGAAACAAGACCAGATTTTCAACAACAATAATGGTGGCTTGTTGCTTGCTTTGGAATAGTTTGGAGGAATCAGTTGCTGCAGATTTACCAACACACATGTACAGTACTATTTACAGGCCTACTCACTCTAAGGAGGAGAGATGGTCTTGTTGGTGAATTGGATGGCTACTACTGACTCCTCCAGGCTATGCCACCAAACAGATTCCCTACTATAGTAACATTGAGGTCGTCTGTTTTCTGGTATAGTTTGGAGGAGGATTCAGTTGCTCCCTAATATACCAACACACATAATTTATACAGTCGTGGACAATAATAAAATAATCCACATTGGGTTTAACTCATATATACGATTAGACAACTTAGCTTCCCTCTGTTCGTTAGTTGAGAAACTTTCCATTAAGAAGGTTAAGGGGGAAGTTTTGTGTTGGTATATATGGAGCAACCGAATCCTCCAAACTATTCCAAGCAACAGAACACTACTATATTTGCTCGTCTGGTCCTGTTTCCTAGCAATCTTTGGAGGAATCATGGCACTCCAATGTACCAAAAAGGAATTGCCACCTTAAGCACTATCTTCTAATTTATCACAAGCAGCTACTCGCTATTCAAACCAATAATATCACATGAGAACTTGAAAACATTATTATTTCTCCTTTTTTTTTTAGGTTCTTTATTTACCTATATAGCTATTTGATACATGGTGGTAACTTAATAAGAGTAAATATATGTAAACAATAGCATCATTGAAAACACTAGTCAGTAATTTGTTTGAGTTATCCATATAGTTATTAATTAAACCGTATGTCCACAACTGTATACGACCCACTCCAAGGCCAGACATAACTCTCCCACACCTCCTCATGCAGCTCATTATCACACTATCTGCATCAGCGTGTGATGAGAAAGCTGCAAGGAGGCTCTGATATAAAGAAGGGCAAGGGGGGGGGGGGGGAAGGATGGGGTGTCTATAATAATGCACGGTTGTAGTTATATGGAACAAACACACTTGCTTGAAATTGACCCCTTCACTGAGCTTATGTACAGTACAGTAGAGTATATGGAAATGTTGTGTGTAGTTTGGTTACTTGGGCTTAACGCCTATTCACTTAGTAATGATCACAAAGACGACGTAATATATATGTAATACCCTATGCTCATTGAGGGATTCATTTCCACTGTGTCTGTTCCATCATTCTATATCCTGAAATATAAAACTATAAAATATTAATGTTACATTAAGCATAGATACGTTCGATGCTAACAATGTATACGTCGAACATAATTATATCAACAGCACCATTGCAGTCACACTGATTGATAAGGGGTCATCACGATAACAGTATTGTAATCTATAGCATGATCTAACCTTGCAGCAACAACAAGAGTAAACAACACCCATAAGATTCGACCCATGCTGGATGTGATGATGATGTAAAGCAGAATAAAGAAGACTATGCTCCGCCAGAAAAGACCTTGTAGGAGACAGAGAGGAGGAACAGCAAGTATGAAGAAAACACAAGGAGACAGGGAGGAGGAAAGACAGCAAGTATGAAGGAAACACAAAGAAATATAGAGGAAAGACAGCAAGCATGAAGGCAACACAAGGAGACAGAGAGCAGGAGCAGCAGGTATGAAGAAACAGAAGGAAAAGAGGGACAATTAAAGAAATGAAAGGGAGTGGCAATACCCCCTTAAGGACTTCACCATAAGTTGTTACACCTTTCAGAATTCCAGATGTCACCCTAATTGTGACCGAGACTTATTTTTATTATTATTATTATTATTATTCCATATAATATTATAATTTCGTAGCAGCGTGGTGGGTTGCTTAGTAATGACAAAGACGGTGTGTTTCATCATGGTATTATCATGTCGTTAGTAACTCCATGTAAGCCTATATCGTCCTCGTATTATTAAGGGGAGATTCTCTTGCTGGTTAATTAACTGGAAGGCTACTGATTCCTCCTAACTATACCAGAAAACAGATGCCCTCAATAGTACTAATGGGGCATCTGTTTCGTGGCATACTTTGGAGGAATCGGAGACCTTCCAATTTACCAACCAAGGAATCTCACCTTAAGAGTGTGTTGATAAGCTCGCTGATACTCTGACTAAAAGATATGAGAAATGACAACGATAAAGGCGATGAAAACATGACTGATTACAAATTAAAACTATCTGTATATACCGGTTTGACTGATAACATTTAAAGATTTTATACACACACTCTTAAAACTCCTGCTGCTGTCGCCTTTCCATGGTCAACTCTGATACTGATATATATATACAGCCAAGGGTGAAACATCGTGGTGTAGACGATGGCATGACACCTCTACGATGGCTGTGTATTGGGTCTATGGAGATCGTCCCGTTACCACACCATAGTAAACACCACCAATTTTTTTTTTTTTTTCATACGGTCCATAGATGCCTCCTCTCTTTTTTTTTTTTTTTTTTTTTTTTTTTACTCTGGAGACAAACATTCATGGGAGTAGCCTATAATTTGTCTCTTACCGACAGTATGAATCTACGGTGTTGGACCCTGTAACAGAACGAGGGAGAACTAGACCCAAAGGAGGGACAGCAAGCACGATGGTTGTAAGAGTAAAGAATTGTATTACTGAAGGACTGAAGGGGAGTGGCTCGGGTCTAAAGGGAAGCCCATGTCCCATTAAGTACTGTCCACATCACCACTGGCAATACCCTCGTACTCAGCAGGATTTCCCTCTTATTAAATCATATTATAAAGAAGATGAAAGGAGAGTATGCTAGTCCAGAAAAACTTTATACCACAAGAGGACATAGAAAAAGAAGAACAGCATGCATAGAGGAAAAAGAAGGTCATAGGGGACTGCTGAATATTGGAAAGGGGTTAGATTGGGTACTAAAGGGCGCACAAACCCTTAAAGTATTGCCCCCTTCTTTGCATGCAACAATACCAACCCATGGGAGGAAGGGGGGGGGAGGCAGAATAGATGCAACCAATACCATAAAGCTCCACTGTCTCATCTAGTGGGACGACACAATAGTTTCGGTGCCTCGCAAAAGTCACAGGCTACAGTCACGAGGTTTAGTTATATATATATATATATATATATATATATATATATATATATATATATATATATATATATATATATATAAATATATATATATATATATATATATATATATATATATATATATATATATATATATATATATATATATATATATATATATATATATATATATATATATATATATACAAATAAACAAATAAACAAAGATAGAAAGATGGAAAGAAATAATATCCATTCTACCGGCAACAGTTCCCTACATAGAGGTTGGATGGGCTCAGGTGTAAGGTGAAGACAGTGATCGATAACCAGGAGGATTTCCCCTCATCTTATCACCCACTCCAGTACAGCCATGGTCAATGCTACTATCAAGGGGCCTTAGACAAGAAGAGCATTCATGGTGTCGACGATGGTGTGCATGGTACCGATACGATGACTCCCATGGACACACTTAATATAGAGCCATCGTACGAGGGCCACACCATCGTCAACACCATGGATATTCTTGCCTATACGACCCTTCGTACTGTACCATATATTTTTATGATTTTGATAATATAAGTAAAGGTAAGAATGTTGTCACTACACATACCCAATACAGGTCTAGGTAACATGATCAGAAAGAGATAGGGAGTTGTGGTGGAGCCTATCATATATTATGTAAACACACCTTGATTATCTTCTGGTTTACAGTTATGTTTTTTGTTTTTTGTTTTTTGTGGAGAATTGGTGATGGTGGTGGTGGCGGCATTGGTGGTGAACCTGTGGTGGTGGTGATGGTTATGGTGGTGATGATGACGATGATGATGATGATGTAAAGTAGAAAAAGCAAGAAGACTGTACTAGGCCAGAAAGACCCTGTAGTAGCAATAGAGAAGGAGACAGAGAGGAGGGAGGGATCACAAACACAAAGGATAGAGAACGGACGGCCCCGGCTGAAGAGACAGGCCCTTTAATTATTCTTCCTCTACATGTCTTCCCTTCGCTGTTTTCATCCGTCATGGTCCTAACTCACTACTTATTAAGAGGGTATAGGATACTTTTGGTACATTAGAATGCCTTGATTCCTCCAGAGTATGCCAGGAAACAGGACCAATCGAATAAAAATAATGGTGACCTATTTCTTAGAATATTTTGAAGGAATCAGTTGCTCCAGATTTACCAGCACTGTACCATACCCCCTAACATCATCTCCTTAAATTCACTATCCTCTTCAACCACTCTTCTCGATTCCTTGTCCACATCTTTGCAGGGGAAAGTTTTATAGGGTGAGATTCTATTTCCTGACATGAGGTGAAAAATACTGAGTAGCGCATCAAGTTCTCAGGACAGATTACACATATACACTTTACACAGTTCGACAGCAAAATAATTCTACACGTGGAACCTAAATCCTTGGAATGAGTAAGAACTGTTTATTGAACGTGGCTGCACTTGTATGTATGTATGTATGTATGTATGTATGTATGTAACTCACTGAGGCTTGCTGTGAGGTAAGGAGAAAGAGAAGGCCCACTGCACACCACCACTTGCACAACTTGACCTCCTCCATCCTCGTGGTCGTTCTCGTTGTCATCTTGGACCAACTACTGTCTTCTTCTCACACTAAACACGGTACTGTACATGAAAGCTGTTGACGCCCGTTTCTTCTTATTATATCTTTTTTCTTCGTCTTCTTCCAGTTACTCAATTCCGTTCTTACTTTCACAATCTCTTTACTTGCATCCTCTGTCTTTCGTACGTCCCTGTTTGGTGTTCCCTTTACTTCCTTATGTCTCTTTCTCGTGTTTCTCTGTTTTCTTTAATTGCGTTCCTTACGGTCTTCCACTCCTTTTTATCCTTTCTCTGTCTTCTTCTCTCCCTTCGCTGTTTTCATTCAACTCACTCACTAGTTATTGTTGTCTCCGTGACCTCGCTATATCCTCTTCAAGCACTGTTGTCGATTCCTTTCTTTCTCTCTCTCTCTCTTGCTCACTCACTAAATCCCCTGGCTGTCTTTTGATCCAGTCGTCCTTCGCACCACAACACAACAGTTAGAGATGTACGAATGGAGTGAGTGAGTCGAGGGAAGATGCCAGCTGGTTAGAGTTGAGTGCCACGAGTAGAGCAGCAAGGCAAGGCAAGGTGTGCATGGAAGTAGCAGCCAGGCAGTCAGTAGGAACTTCAGGAGAGACGGCTGGGTCCCTATTATAGTGTGGTGTGCTTGACTGACTGACTGAGGGAGTGAGAAAGATCTTGATGAGGAGGGAAGCGCGCGAGGTAGCCTATACCCACTGGATGGTTAAGGGAAAGAGTGAGAGAGACCTAGTGTGCGTGTGTGTGTGTCTCTCTCTCTCTCCTGATGATTATGACATCACTGAAGGTCTGACGCTGATTGGATCCACCTTTATCACAAGACGAGCCTTATCGGCGACCCGAATATAAAAAATCCATATCGAATACATTGTTATAGTGATTATCTATTGTGGGGAAATTGCATGGGACTAGGGTTGCTGATTCCTGACACACTGCAACTAAACAGATCCCTTACACGCATTCAGAGATAATCCAGTTAGTGGCATATAAGTTAATTTGCAGGACTCAGTAACCCTCCAATGTATTTACCCCACAGTTGATAATACACTTAAGGGGAGATTCTCTTGTTCGTAAATTGGAAGGCTACGGATTCCTCTTAACTGTACCAGAAAACAGATGCCCTCATAGGTACTAATAAGGGATCTGTTTCATTGCATAGTTTGGAGGAATCAAAGACCTTAAAATTCACCAACAAATGAATCTTTCCTTTTTTAAGCTGGAGAAATGTTAAACACTCCATCTTGTATCTATAGTGTAGGCCTACCACACACGTCGACGATATAGAGAACAGAACGCCATGGTTTCACACATATGGGACATTCCTGTATAATTAGGCTATGGAAAGACTTTTGGCATTGAATCCTTCCCTCTGCTATGGTTCCTGAAAATTTTGGTTATTGTTAAATCATGGAAATCTTTGTGATGGTAAGTCCTCCCCTTTATTGTGGTTCCAGAAAACTATGGTGGGTTCCAGAAAACTATGGCGGTTCCAGCAAAATTATGGAAATCCTTATGATATTAAATCCTTCTTCCCTCTGCCAGTGAGCCCATGCAAGAGCCAGAGCCACATACACACACACACACACACACAAAAAACACACACAGACACAGACAAAACACACACACAGACACAGACAAAAACACAGACACAGACAAAAACACACACACAAACACAGACACAGACAAAACACACACACACAAACACACAGACACAGACAAAAACACACACACACACAAAAACACACACACACAAACACACAGACACAGACAAAAACACACACACACAAACACAGACACAGACAGAAAAAAACCCACACACACACACAGACGCACACCAAGGCGTAGATAACAGCACCATTGATAAGGAAGGTAAAGGTAATCATATCGAGACGAGTGATTAATTAGATAGTAAACATTTGGTATATTGGAGTGACTTAATTCCTCCAAAGTATGCCAGGAAACAGGACCAGATGAACAAAAATAATGGTGGCATATTGTTGCTTGGAATAGTTTGGAGGAATAAGCAGTTACTCCAGATTTACTCCCACAACTATAATACCGTCCTTAAGGGGAAATTTTCTTGTTGGTAAATTGGAGGGGCTACTGATTCCTCTAAAGTATGCCAGGAAACAGGACTAAATGAACAAAATTAATGGTGGTTCTTAAGGAGTGTATTAAATGAGGCCTGCTGATTCCTCCACAAATCCTTCGACTCGTGTATTGAGGTTATAATATTATGTTCCTGTTTCCCGACATGGTTTGGAGGAATCAGTAGCCCTCCTATATTCGTCCATTACATCCTAATTTAACCCATAAGAAAAAATTATATATACAGTATAATATATATAGGCCTACCATTACTAATTCTTATCTTAATTACTATTATTTATTGTTATCATTACTTATTCTTACCTTTGCACCAAGAAAAAATATTTACATACATCACTACCTATTCTTATCTGACAGCCATTCCACCACTGTACAGTCGGAAAAATAAGTATAGAAACTCCCCTATGGAAAATTATAGTTAATTTCAATGTAAGGTTGGTTTCAATACTTTTTTTGCCTATACTGTACACACATATTTTATAATGAAGATAATAGACAGGTAGGCCGTCTATGTATTAGACCCTTAAAACAATGATTATGATGACATTTGTATTATTCTGACTAACACCAGACGATACACTCTTGTAAGGAGGAAACACTACCGACTGAAGTTCAAATGTTTATTTAAGAAAATATCAGTCATGCTTCGATAACGCCAGCCGATTTCATTTCAGTTTTCTACGAGGTACTGAGAGAGAGAGAGAGAGAGAGAGAGAGAGTTACAAGGAAAAGAAGTACCCTAGGGAACCTTACGATCCATACAAAGAGGGTACCTGTGGGTTTAGTTGCGCAAGTAGGCGACCGTCCTCGAATGTGTCATGTGAAACCATCAAGGAACACTCGCACAACGGCTTAAACACCTTGACGGTGATTTAAGACTTTGTCTAATCTGGACTTGAACTGATCCACAGAGTTGCTGTTGACTACATCAGCAGGTAGCGCGTTCCAAGTACCGCAGATGCTGTATGTAAAGAATTTACCACACAGATCACGGTTGTATCGCTTCAGTTCAAGTTTGTAGCCATGATTCCTGGTTGTGCCCTCACTGAGTTGGAAAATGTCCCTGTAGTCTACATTGTCAAAGCCTCGTAGTATTTTAAACACTTTGATAAGCTGACCACGCAGTCTCCGGGTTTCCAAAGAGAACAGGTCGAGTTCTACCAACCGATCTTTATAGCTCTTGTGTCTAAGAGAGGGTATAAGTTTGGTTGCCCTGGCTTGCACTCGTTCCAATCTCGCGATATCCTTTCGGTAAGAAGGACTCCAAAACTGGACTGCATACTCCAGGTGCGGTCGGACAAGGGAATTGTACAGACAAAGTACTATCTCCTTGTTCCGGTATCCAAACTCTCGCTTTATGTACCCTAACATCCTTTGGGCTTTCTTCTCAGCCTCAATACACTGCTTTGAGAACTTGAGGTCGCTGGTGATAGTTACACCCAAATCTTTCTCAGTATCAGTGCTTACGAGAGCATTGCCCTTAAGGTTATACTCTGTTTGGGGGTTTCTGTGGCCTATATGCATAACTTTGCATTTGTTCACATTAAATGGCATTTGCCACGTGTCAGACCACTCCCCGATCTTCCTAAGATCTTCTTGTAAGCGGGTAGTATTTCCTTCTTTCGCGACATTCATACCAAGCTTAGTATCATCGGCGAATTTGGAAATCTTGGCAACCATGTCACCATCCACGTCATTAACATAGATGATAAACAGTAGTGGTCCCAGAACAGAACCTTGGGGAACACCGCTAGTAACGGGCACCCACTCTGAAGCCTGTCCATTCACTACCACCCGCTGCCGTCTGTCACTTAGCCAGTTCTCTATCCAATATGCCACATTTCCGTCTATGCCCAGTGCACGCACTTTCCGAAGGAGGCGGCGGTGGGGTACCTTATCAAAGGCTTTCTGAAAGTCTAAGTAGACAACATCGACCGCTTTATCCCGATCATGCTCACTGAAAACAAAATGGAAGAATTCCACCAGATTTGTGAGGCATGACCGGTGCTGCCGGAACCCATGCTGGGAACCCCTCAGTAGCAAATTTGATTCTAAGTGTGCTGTTATTTTGTCCACCATGATGCTCTCCATGAGTTCACAGACTACTGATGGGTCTGTAGTTTGACGGTTGGCTAGCATCTCCCTTCTTGAAGATAGGAGTCACCTCTGCCTCACGCCAGTCTCTAGGAACGCATCCAGTCTGGATTACCCTGTTGAAGACCATGCACAGGTGCTGTGATACTTCACCATGCACTTCTTTCAACACTCTAGGTAAGAACCCATCCGGACCGGGGGACTTGTTTGCTTTTAATTCGATTATTTTTCTCTCGATTTCTTCTTGGGTGAAGACCATTGACTCCAACTTCTCACTGAAGGAGTCCAAAGGTTCGGGAATGGGACCACTCTCCTCAGAGAACACTGAAGAGAAGTACTCATTTAAGAGGTTAGCATTTTCTGCATCAGAGTGCATCAATGCTCCATCCTCATTCACCAAGGGACCGATCCTGCGTCGGATTGGTTTACGGCCATTCACATAACTGAAAAACTCCTTGGGGTTCTCTTTGCAGAGTCTAGCCACACGGACCTCCTCAGTACGCTTAGCAGCCCTTATTTTGGACTTCACGTTTCGATTCAGTCTTCTATGACCGTCAAAGTCCCCAGATGCCTTCGCTCGACGATACGCAGTTCTCGTCTCCCTTAGTAGGTAACGGATTTCCCGATTAAACCACTTCGGTTGAATGAACTTCTGACCTGTTCCCTTCAGAGGAATAAAGCGCGACTGAAGTTCCACGAAGGAAGACAAGAATGACCTCCACAGATCATCAGCACTCTCTCCCTCCTCTAGTTCCATTTCGGCAACGCCTTCACGAAGACCTGCAAAGTTCGCTCTCCCCATGTCTAATTTTCTATGCACCGGGGTCACGGTCTCCATATTAGGGACCTTAACTGAAAATCTTATAAGCTTGTGGTCGCTTCCGCCTATTTCTTCGTTTACAGAGAGGTCTTGAATGATGTCATCCTCAGAGGTGAGGACCAAGTCGAGTATGTTAGCACCTCTTGTTGGCTCCCTTACCCATTGAGTGAGGAATTCATCATTTACAAACTCCAAGAGTGGTGTGTTCTCGGCAGAGGGCTCTCTGGTTTCCCAGTCAACATGTGTGTTGAAGTCCCCCATAAGGATGCACACCCTGCCGTCCACTAGTTCACCCAGCAACTGGTATAGGTCCCTGTCCATCTCATTGAGTTGTCCAGGGGGTCTATAAAGCAGCAGGGTTCTGTATTTTGCAGTGCCTATTTCTAGGTCAACTCCAAGGAGCTCGTGGTTCGATGTGATGTTGCAGGTCATCGATTTGATAGAGTTCTTTACATACAACAGCACACCACCACCCCCTCTGTCCTCTCTATCTTTGTGGAAGAGTTGGTAGCCTGGAATCACGAATTCCCCTTCAAGATCTCTGTCTGAGGTTCTCAACCATGACTCCGTTATGGCCACCATCTCGGGTTCCTCTGTCGCAACGAGGGCCCGCAGTTCCAAAAACTTGTTTCGGATGGACCTGGCGTTGAACAATAGAACCTTCAGGGAACCCCCAACTGCAGGGCTCCCTATACTCTTCCGTTTCCCGGTTTGGTCATTGTCTTGGTAGTGCTGGGGATATCCTTCTTCAGGATCTCAGCGAATGTCTTCTCTGGGGTCGCTCTAGCATAGCGATGAGGGCTCTCCTCCACGCTCGGTCGAGTGCTCCTGAGACATCGTCGGACGGCGTCTTCCATTAGTTTGGAAAGCACTTCTTTCCCCTTTGGTGAGAGATGTGTGCCATCCCTCTGGTAGAGGTCGTCTCTACCAAAGAGTGAGGTGTAGGGGTCCACAAAGAACACCCCCTCGGCAGTACACAAATCAGCCAGGCGCTGATTTACTGCAATGTTTTTTTGACAGAGCAGTCCCTAAAGGGCCTCTCCTTGGGAGCATGCCAACAACTACCCTTCTGCGGGTTTTTAACCCAAGAGAGAGAGAGAGAGAGAGAGAGAGAGAGAGAGAGAGAGAGAGAGAGATAACAACACCTAAATTATGAATGTCACTAAAAACACAGGCTATAGAGTGAAAAATGATTAATAAAATTATGTATAACTCGTACTGAATGAAGAAGTTGAGAGTAAGGGAGAAAAACCACGCTAGTAGGAAGGAGGTATTAGATGGAGAGAAGAGGGACAGCAAACACGAAAGAAATACTGTAGAAGGAAAGGGGAGAGAGACAGCTGTAGAGAGGAATAAACAGCAAACACGAAAGAAATACTGTAGAAGGAAAGGGATGAGAGACAGCTGTATATAGATAGGCAAGGGAATGGCTCGGGTCCAAATTGGTGAGAGGAGAGCGCTATACCTCTTATGTGCAGAAGTGGTGATCCTCAAAACCAAGTGAGCTTAATTGCACGTGAGTAGAGATTGCAGTGTAAGGTGAAAGATACGGAACGTGTTGGTCAGTGAACGATGAAAGAATGAACGTAAAAAATGGCCAGTGAACATTTAGATAAGGAACGTAAAAGGTAACGAACGGTGAAAGAAGGAACGTAAAGATTGGCAGTGTGAGGAACGAGTAACGAACGGTGAAAACGAGAACTTAAAAAGTGGCCAGTGAGATTTATAGAGAAAAGGAACGTACGAGTGACGAACGGTGAAATAAAGAACGTAAGAAATGGCCAGTGAGCATTTAGAAGATGAACGTCATAAATGAATGGTAGGCTAAAACGGTGACATAAAGAAATGAACGTATAATGAAATGAAGGTATGATGATGAAGGTATGATGGTGGTCAGTGGATTACCGTACGTCAGTTGAAGGAGAAGAGACAACCCATAGCGACCCTTATCAACAACAAACAAACAAACACAGTCCCAACTACTTACATAATATATCTTGTTTACCACCAACCCTCTAGAATTAATGGGATAAAAAGAGCTCTTCACCAATCATTAACTCTTATCGTGAGAATATTTCACCTTCTCTTTTCTTTAGTAATATACATGGCATCATATCCTGTACATGCAGTCACGAGCTGTAATAAATATGCATCCTGGTAACGTTGTTGACTTATTACATCTTGCTCTAAGTATCTAGTGTCCTGTTGTTGTTGCAAGTTTCGAATAATCTGACATACCATATACAGTGAAGAGAAAAAATTATTGCAACGCTAATTACACTGTCTCACAATTTTCTGGAGCTCATTTAAGGACCTTGTGATGTAGTCGGAAATTTTGAGGCAGGCGAGTCCTTCAAATATTGCCACGAAACACCACCTACGTATATGGAAGGTGCTTGTGTTGTGGCATACTCAGGAGATATCAGAAGCTCCTCCAATTCTCATACACGATCACAGGGTCCTTAATACTCACTCCTCCATCATCAGGCAAGGTATTCCAAGCAGACCCGGATACTTATTATTACTGACTCGTGACTGACTGTACAGGATTAGCCACGTGTACACCCGAGCTCGAGTGTAAATGCGTAATACAGGAAATGAGGAGGTGGCATTTCCTCGTGATAAAGATAATATTGGTAGTTTGGCGTGAAAATGGAAATGGGATCTACCCGAGTTAATTAAGGTGGTAATTCTTTTTTGGTACATTGGAGTGCCATGATTCTTCCAAAGTATGCTAGGAAACAGGACTAGAAGAGCAAAAATAATGATGTTCTGTTGCTTGGAATAGTTTGGAGGATTCAGTTGCTCCAAAATTACCAACACAAAACTTCCCCCTTAAGGGAGTATTAAGCTGTTGGAGTATCTGGAACAAATGATTCCTTCAAACTTTATTCCAGATAACATGCAGGCCACCATTGTTTTTGTTCATCTGGTTCTGTTTCCTGGCACACTTTGGAGGAATCAAGGAGCTCTAACGTATCAAAAGTATATTACTCCCTTAACCCATACAGCCTATATACAGTAGGTCATAATTTTATTTGGACTAACACCAGACGATTTTCTATAGCACAAGGAACTCCAAATAATTCGAGTGCTATACTGGTTATATGATATTATTTCCAAGACCCACTACAACACACTTCAGTCTCCTCCTCCTCTTTCCCTTCCTCCTCCTCCTCCTCCTCTTCCTCCTCATCGTCCTCCTCCTCCTCCTCCTTCCCCTCCTCTTTCTCCTCCTTCCCCTCCTCTTTCTCCTCCACCTCCTTCCCCTCTTGTTTCTCTTCCTCCTCCTCCTTCCTCTCCTCCTCTTCCTCCTCCTCCCACCAACCAAGTTTTAATTGAGAGATGATGAGGGATTTGGGGTGATATGGAAAGTACTATACTTCTGGCACTGTATGTACATTGGAGTGCCTTGATTCCTCCAAAGTATGCCAGGAAACAGGACTAAATTACCACCGCAGGAATTGTACAGTACAAATAAGTCATGAGGTCTGTTTTGTAGACTCCAATGATTCCCTCACAACAATATAATGACCCACTTATAAGGTATCAGTCGCTCTGTCTGTCAGTGGGTCAAGGTGTTCAGGGTTAAGGGGTTAATTTATACTTTTTGATACATTGGAGCGCTTTGATTCCTCCAGAGTATGCCAGGAAATAGGATTAAAGTAACAAAATTAATGGTGGGTCTGTTGCTTGAAAGAGTTTGGAAAAATTAGGTGCTCCAGATTTACAAACATTCTACTACCCTACCCCCTTAAAGGATAATATATTTACTTTCATATAATCTAGGGATTCTAGAGTAATCAGCAAGTTCATTATTTTTTGATCGACGTATTACACAGTACAATTATTCAACTGTGGTTTATATATCTTGGTAAGAGAAGGTGTAGATATTTTAGACATCGACGTCGTGATTACAAAATATATATATATATATATATTCTTTGGAAAAATGGGCATTTCTGGCTTATGTAAAGTTGAACAGAGCTTTACCACCCTCTTGAAACTCTAACAAACACAAATGACATAACCAAGGAAAAGCAATGCAATAACGATCCTTTCCATAGCATAGACTGACTAAACGCAAGCGAGATGACATAAGCAAAGATCATAGCTAAATCGGTCTTTTCTTTAGACTAAAAAAATGCAAACGTCGAGATGATAATACTGTAGGCAACCATCTAAGCCTAAGCCAATACCAAAACGGTCCTTTCTTTAGACTAAACCCAAACGAGATGACACACAAAAACATCAAGGCTAAAATTGTTCTTCTTTATACTGTAAAACTGTTCGAACTTCTTTATACACAATCGCAAACGAGATGACACACACACACACACACACACACACACACACACAAACATCATGGCTCAAAAGGTAAGAAGATTCATTCCAGAGGTTGAGAATCCTCAGAGTCGAGAGAAAAAGACAGCCTCGTTCACAACTGTACACGAACTACTGTATTATCGAGACGGCCAGCACTCAATACCTCAATCCTACCCTACCTACCCACATGCCCTCAGCACCTCAATCCTACCCTACCCTAATCCTACCTTACCTTACCTAACTACCCACATGCCCTCAGCACCTCAATCCTACCCAATCTACCTACCCTAATCCTACGGTACCTTACCTAACCTACCTACTCACATGCCCTCAGCTCCTCAATACTACCCTACTCTAATCCTACCTACCCACATTCCCTTGTCTACCTGTAACTTCTGTAATAAGGTGCTGGGTCGTGTCAGTCACCGACCTTAACCCTGCCGCCTGGTTACTCAATCAGCTGCTGGTGGAAGAGTGGAGCGATACTGATTCCTCCAGTCTTTGCCAGAAAACAGACCAGTACAGTATACATGTAGCGGATCTGTTTGAAGCATACTATGGAGCAATCTGTTGTTCCCAAAATTGTCCACAACAGATAGATTGCCCCTTTAATTAACTCCCACTCGAGGCCCCAGAAGGCAAATAATACAATACAATCACCAGAGATGGAAGGAAATTTCTGTTTAATATCACTCTGTTTTTCCCTCAGATTGTGAGTCTGACTGTTCGTTTATTTGTGTGTGTCTGTCTGTCTGTTTACATATCTGTATGTCTGTCTACCAGCCTGTCTATTCATTTAGCCGTGTGTCTGTTTACATGTCTGTCTCTCTGTGTTCCTGACTGACTGTTCGTTTATCCATGTCTCTGTCTGTCTATGTAATTATTTGTCTGCCTGTCTACCTACATACACCACTCTACCCTTCTGTCTGTCTGTGTCTTATCTCTATAGATCAGGCTATCGCGATAACGATCTAAGACGAGTAGTATCCGAGTGAAGGCGATGTGGCTGTTTGAGTGTTATCACGAATCGAGCACATGATATAGTAGTCATCCTCGCAAGACCTCCCACGATATCTAACCCCTTCAATACCGGTGTCATAATTATTACATGTTGTGTACAGTCACGAGAAATAATAATTGTCAAGATCTGCTTCCAATAGCCTAATATTAGATGGAATATTCAACGAGCTCCAGCAAGTATGAGACAGGATAAACGTTGTAATTGGTTCACTGGTATGCTCAGATGATTCCAAACTTCAATAACACCTGGATATCTATTATGGCTCGTGGCTGTACAGTCGCCGACCATAGCGACGCCCCTCGCCTTGAGGTACACTGAACCAAAAGCACAAGCTTTTGCTTCCATACTATGATAATTTTCATATAATTAATTTAAAACCAACTCTGCCTCCTCTTACTCACTGCCTTCCTTCTTCCCTCATACTGAAGCAGTGGCTGCGGGTTTCGTATGCGTCAAGGAGAGGGGCGTCGCTATTGTCGGGGACTGTACTATGGTGGACTACTAAAGTTACCACAATATGACTAAATAATTTTATGTGGTTCGAACGACAAAACAGAGTTCACTTTCTATCCTCTGTTGTTCAGTCGTTCGAATTACAGGTGATTCAGTTATATTGTTGCTGGCTGAGGGAACGGACCATTGTGCACCATATTACGTATATTGAATAACTCTAGACGATTTCACGTAACTAGAGAACAAGTCAAGACATTTTAAAGGTTAAATGATGTATACGAATCGACTCTTTAATCTACAGAATCGCCTTTTATTCTCTTGATGGTAAATTGGTGGGTTACTTATACCTGTAAACTACAGTATGCCATGAGATAGATCTAGAGGGAACATTGAGGTGGTTTGCTTCGTGGCATAATCTGACGGTATCAGTTCCTGTTTACTGTTAAGAAGGTATTTAAATTTTATCAAGGTTGACTTGGTTTGATTATATTCAACTGAGGGAAATCATTTGGTACTCAAAGGGAAGGTTGGAGAGAAAAAAGAGAGAGGGAGGGAAAAAAGAGAGAGAGAGAGAGAGAGAGAGAGAGAGAGAGAGAGAGAGAGAGAGAGTAAGTGAGGCACGGAGCTGATAGGGATTCTTATCTTGGAGATCGTTATCTGTTAGTGGCGTGGTTGAGTCCAACTGCTTACGTGACAACAAAATTTTCCAGTGCCATCACTCCTCACTCACTATAGCAACCGTCATTATGAAGTGTTCCATATATGCATCGGGACTCACATGAGAAAAAAATAATTATTTGTTCATATTAATTTTCCAATGCTTTGGACCCACAGGGACATGCTACATCACAAGGGAGAAGACACACGGGAAAGACAGCAAGCAAGAAGGAAAAAGATAATTATGTTGTAAAGTAGAAATAAAGAAGACTGTGCTTGGCCAGAAAGAACTTGTAGTAACAAGGATGATGATGTTAAGTAGAAAAATGAAGACTGCTACTGTTAGACCAGAAACACCTTGTAGTCACAATGGAGGAGAAAGATAGGAGGGGGATGACTGGAGATATCCACTCCCACAGCCACAAGCACATCCCTCTCAACTCCCCAGTGCTTCACCCTCGTCTCTCCTCGACACATAACCAAACTACCTCAGTTTCCTCACTTAAAGCTCTGTATCCATCCCCTCAAATCCTTTTCTCACCTCCTCACTAGTCACACTTAATCTCTCCAGGTGACACCAGACATGTACAGTACCTCAGTATTCTCTGATCTTAAACAAGTTTTTTATCCTACTTCGTAAAGGTTTTGTAACCATATAGCAACACTGATATTCTTATCCAAGCTCCATACACTTTTCCTCTGTTTTTCAGTGAAATACTCAGGCTTATCAGTAGTCCTGTCAGTTTTTACCACTTATTCCATGCTGTTCCTACACCCCACCCTTGCCGTCCAACATATTGCTACTTCTATTACACAATCCACTAGACAGTCATCAGAGGCAGTTGATAGAATGCTTAGTAGGTTGTTGAAGTGTTCAGTCCAATAGCCTGAGATTTCTGTCATTTGTCAATATACTGTCGTTTTCAGTTTTCCTTGGCATTCGCACTATCGTCATGACAGAAGAGAAAGTGGGGTAGAAGTCATTAGTAGAAAGGCAAGATAATGAAATGACCTAGCTATGTTCCCATGCCCTGGTTTGGGTACCCCAGGGTGACCCTGACCCCTGCTGCTATTTAGTTGTCTGTAGCATAGACTAGGCATTAGGTATTAAATAAATTGGTTGTAAAAATAATAAATTAGTAGTAGTAAAATGCTGTTATGTGGCACAATGAGAAAAATTATTAGCCCATAATTTACCGACTACAGCATATTATTACAGGCCATTTAAGTTACTTTGCAAAATAGCATGACAATGATGTTGGGATCTCAGAACCTCATTAAAATAATAATCTAATAAAGGACAGTACACCAACAGACAAGCTGGTGATGAAGAGTGAACAATTCTGCTTTCAAAATAACTTTGGTGGTCTACTGCTATTCTACATACAGTACTTGAGTTGATACTATAGCACTGATATATTCCACAAGTACAGTACAGTATACTCAATTTTATTAGTCAGTGCAGCACTCCTAAAATATATCCCTCATTATACACTGAGATTATGGGCTGTGGTGAATTTGTGTACAGTTATTGACCCAATGGAAAGCAAAAGGTGAAAGGTACAAACTTCCAAAAATATGAATAAATATACAGAACTGTACCAAGATGTAAGTATATCGTGCTATCACACAAGTCAGCTCCAGCACTGAATTTCCACATACAGTACTGTAATCATAAACATTTTGCATGCATACTTGAAACTGAGTTGCAGAAGTATAGTACAGCATAAGTTTCCATTACAGTATCTGACTGCATTTGATAAAACTACAGTACTTATGCTTTTAACCGTCACTTACTACATTACCATAACTACTTACTTACTTACTACGAAGGAGAAAAAGATACTCATGATAGATTTCTAATGTTATATTGATACATATATCTAAGCATACTTTACTCTTTCAACCAATGAGGAAATCAACACTAACTGGAGCCAGAAAGACATGAAAAAGAAAGAATTAGTGATGTTATACTGATGGAAAGAACAGGTGTATTTCATTAAAAATTACAAACAAAAGGATATACTAATATACACTAAATAAGTTATGGAATATGAAGTAACCTTCTATTGTACTGATAAAAATACTAAAGCTGAGTTGATGCATATGCATATCTAAGTAATGCATAAACAACAGCTGGCTATTTCAGCACTTTCCGTTTACATTACTTATTTTCACAAGAAAGTACTATTCATGTCCAAATATCAAAAGCCAGATACTGTACATTAATCCACATATAACTGAAGTAGTAACTCAGATAGTAATAATCTTAGATGACAGCCAAAGATAAAAATGTCATAAGAATATCCCTGTTGTACAAAGGTTTACAAATAATGGATACAATAAACCTTCCCTTGATGTTACCACTTTCAAGCTCAGCTATTATATAGTGTCATATGGTACTTTATTTTCTTGGAATTAATTTCCATGGTGCTTTGCATCTGCTGAACTATTGATATTGATATCGTTAGAATTAAAAATGTAAAACCAATAGTAATGATGCCTCTAACTTGTAAAAATGCATATATTACAATTTCTAAATAAGTTAAACAGTGATGCCTAAACTTTCCCCCCTTTACCCGACAGTCGTGACATTGCAGTTAGTGGCAACTGTTCAGATTTTTGCATCTGAATATAAGTGAAATATAACTGCTTCTGAATTTGTCCAAAATAAGTACTAATAACAGTGTTTTCATCTTCATCTGAAACCTGAGTGATAAGTCTAAGAGTGCTAATCCCTTGTACAGTGCAGTCTCAGCCATATGTTCTGCTCAACTAGGATAGGTAAGTTGCGTTAAAGCACATTATCCATTCAGTACAAAAATCTATTGTGCTGTTCACATACTTTGCTTAGAAATATATAAGGTAGATCAAGGTTAAGGAGGTAATAATTCTGAAATTTGAAAGATTTGGTCACCATTCAAATTCCCCATTAGAGATTACACCCTCAGGTCATTGCATAAAATGGACATCTTCCTTTAACTGCACTTGGCCATCCTGGGTGGGGAAAATGACTAGTTACTGTATTGCACATATCTATTAACACTCATGCACAGGTAGAACACATGTAGGCTGCATGCATCCCATAAATAGAATAAATGTCTACCACATGAAAACATAAAATATCACATAAGTTTCTACAGCCATTTCAGAACTAACACCATCTCTTAAAGAGCATTTTTTAAATACACTTAACCTCTTAAAGGCGGGTGGCTATATAAGAGGGCACGGCCTGTCAATAATAAGGAGG
Organism: Petrolisthes cinctipes; assembly: GCA_033782935.1. Taxonomy (NCBI): domain Eukaryota; kingdom Metazoa; phylum Arthropoda; class Malacostraca; order Decapoda; family Porcellanidae; genus Petrolisthes; species Petrolisthes cinctipes. Next base: position 58,574 of record JAWQEG010005692.1, read on the forward strand.
AAGAAGTCTGCATATGAGGTTAGGCTCCTTTCAAAATAGCTTGGCCATTAAAGGTGCATCATATGCCATATTTAGCCAGAGGGATGTGTCTTAGACCTTTCACCACAAAATATCTATCCATGACACTCTTGTTCCAATTATTGTGGCAACAGTGTCTCTGGCTTGCTTGTGGTGCTCCAGCCATTCATGCTCAGCTGTGTGTTATGAGTACAGTATTGCACTGATAATACAATGAAATATTCTAACCAAACTTATCAAACAATGTTGTACATATAATAAATACATACACATACATATACCAGGCCTTCATCTCCACGCTGGAGGTAGCCCCGTCATGTCGCACACCCTCCGAAACACAAATGCCCAAACGTAGAACTTTTCCCCCCCTACCCCACATACACACTCCGTATCTCAACCCCCCAATCCTGTTGGAGGAGGGAGCTACCTCCACAGCACAACCACATCATCTTGTGGGACTACAAGGGGTACAGCTATATAGTAAATGTGAAATTCAGTGTGGTAGTCTCCTGGATCCAGGCACAGCGGGAAAAATATGAGGCCTCAAGTACGACACATTAAAACATTGCTGCATATCCAGTGATATTTCACGCGGTCAAAAACTCTACAGTATTGAAGAGCCAAGGCCTTGCATTTTTGATGGTACAAATTTTTTATCTTGCTCTAGAAGTCATGATTTTATTTGGTGCAAAATGCCTGTTTTACACATTTGACATTTGGCGACTTCCACATACAGTACCCTGACTTTTTGGGATTAATGGGGTTATGATTTTGTCAGGGAAACTACACCATGAAACATATCACCTCACTAAAGATGTTACATTGTGGATCGACTTTCAATTCACTAACATAATCTTAGGTCTCTTAACCCTCTCACACATTTTGGCGTGATTTGCGTCAAAAAGGAATCGTCCGTCAAAAAACTTTTGAAGCGAATCAAGTTAAAATGCTATAAAAATTCGAGTTTCTTATAGAACTGCGTCAAAATCGGCTGCATCAAGCGTCCATGTAGGACCTATCAAATAAACTAATTGGCAACTCTGTGATGTTTGTGAGTGATTGTATAACAAACTTTAATAGTCTCTACCCAGCAGGAAAACTGTATAGTGGGTTCAGCGGCTATTTAATTAAATTGTCTTGCCATCCGCGCCCATGGATTACAGGGCTCAACAAAAGTGTCTTTCTACTGATCTAGATATAAAGTGATATTGATGTGATTTATTGCAACATATCTTTTTCATGTCGTTTTTCAGGGACAGAGCAAAGTTGTATCAATCATCTAGATTTATTGTCTTAAAAAAATGGCAAAGAAATCAGTGAGTAATGAGGACATTATCCAACTTCTTTATGGAGCCGTTGATGATGATGATGACATAAACGATATGAAAAATTATATCCAGCAAAAGAGAGTAGTTAAAATGGAAATGAAAATGGTAATAATGAAAAAGTGACAGTTGCTTTGATCGTTACCACACTGAGCTCAATCTCCAACTTTTAAAATACACACACACACACAGTTAGCCATGCATTTTAGATGTATGAGAATGTGAGCATAAAGTATACTGTTTATACGATGTATATTCAAGGTGATCGATGGATATTATAGTGGCTTATTTATATGTTTTTCTTTCTTCGGTGATGGAGAACAATATCTTACAAAGCCAATGGCATATAATTTATGAATAGTAAGATAACATTTTGTGGCTGAAATTGATATAATAAAAAAACTTCACCACTCTCTGGCTCGCTCGATCTGGCCTTCACAGCGACCCAAATGTTTGTCGTCATGGAATAGAAAGCTATAATTTTGTTTCATGCGTGAGAGGGTTAAAGGATATTTTCATCTATGGTTAATAGAGAACTGAATAGGGTTCTAATGATACTCTTTTAGCCTCATTTGAGTAACAATATACAGTAGTCACAAAAATACTGTATTTAGGTCTATTTTTATATATTTACTAAATTTCAAGCAGATTTTACATACTTTTGTGCACATCTGATACAGCACTTGTGATTTACATAGATGAAAGATTAATTCTCTTGTAATATAAAACATCTACCAAGTCATCATGGTACATTAAAAGTCATTAAAATTTTAAATGTCAACAAATTTTGGAAGCTTCTCATTACTTCAAACTGTGGCATAAACCAATCTCTATCAATAACAGTTACAGGTACTTTATATTATGTCACAGTTTAGAGGAAACCCAAGCCTGCAATTTGCCCACATTATTTTACCCTTTTAGGAAATTTTATTTCATGCAAACAAAAAAAGCTATAAATATTATATAGCTACAGCATATCAAAAGAAAGACATTCAGTATCTACAATAAATACAGGTATATTAACTACACTGAATAACAAAAGTATGGAGATACAACTGTAGCTACCATCATTAACTTTAGTCTGCAATTCTCTAGCTGATAGTTTATGTCCACACCTAATATTATTACCTGTGTGTGATTAAATGGTACGTGATTCCTAACCCTTGGGTGGTGGGTTTTGACCAATCAAGGTTCATACAATATCGGTCGTGGACACTCACTATCACCCACAGATAAACAGAGTTCTACTGGCTAACTATCAAAAGTACAGTCTGACAAATATCCATCTGGTATGCCTTGGTTTTTTTTTTTTAGAAAGTTCTTTATGATTGTGATCAGTGGAGTAACATATCCACCAATCACAATAATAGTACCATAATATCTTGCTTTACACTTTTACCAGACAGCCACATGTGAACCAAAGCTTCATGTAGTATAAACTGTCGTAACTGAATCTGCTACAAGCCTAAAAATCACCTGTCACTTTAGCTACAACAAAAAGCTTTCATTCAAGTAGTAATGACAGGTTAACCTGTGAATATAGTACTGTATCTTGGGTGAACCATCTGGTGTTCTGGCAGACTGTAATATCCTGCACAAAATCCAATCACCTCTATTACTCTTTTGTCTAGGATTGGACTTTGAAAACAAGGTTAGTGAACTTCCAAAATTCATTATTGTATTGCCTTAAGCTGTCAATTCACAAGTCTATTTTCAAAGTCCATGCTTTAAACAAAGAGTAACAAGTTAACCTGACTTGTGCACATTAGTAATAGTATGTTAGTCACTTGGGTTGTGAGAATAGAGCATGCTTGGTATAAATTCATCACAATAAATAGTGAGTTAATGCACATTCATACTGTACAGCCAAGGGTGAGAAGTTCAGATCTTCTGCCACCAGATTTCAAAATAATAGCAAAACATTACTATATCGCAGTGTAGGTTACTCTGTTTTTTGTAACCAAAAGTAAATGCCCCCAGCTTGTGTCTGATTGGCATGACAAATAAGCACCGAGTGTCAGGCTCTGAAAATCATGTTTAGCCATTTACAATAATAGCTGTGGACATTCACCATAAGATATAAAAAAAACTACTACAGGCTGAATGTAGATTAATACAATAATTGAGGTAGAATTTTTGACCTAAAGAAGAAATCATCAAATGGCAAAACCATTAAGTTTTCTCAAATTGTGTTTGTTTCAAACATTGTACACTAATCACAGTAATAACTCTACTGATGAAAAACATTAATCTGTTTTCTCCAATCATTAGTGTTTAACAAGCACGAGTCTTCTGATTTTCCAAACTAAACCATGAAACAGACCACCTCAGATTAGGTGGTCCTAGTTACAATTGTAGCATAAATGTAAGGGAATATATAATTTCAAATTATCCACAATTTCAACTCTTTACCTGATCTCTGGTGACAGAAAGCATGAATTATTTATACATGATAATAACATCAGCCAAATGAGCGAAATATTTAGTTTTCATTAAGTTTCACAGATCCTAGATATTTACTAAGAACAGCAACTCTCAGAACACATGCAACAAGAATCAAGAGCTGGTTGATGGCAATGACTGTCACAAATCCTCCAATGATACTGTACTGTATGTGGATTCATCAGTCAATCATCCCCAACCCCATACCCATGATCTTAGTAGTATATGGTTGCGACTATCACCATCTAAGTCAACCATAATGAAATAAAAATATTACACACATTTAACTGACTGTGCATACTATAAACCTGCTAGACAGGATTCAATGAATGAAGTACTCCAAGGCACAACTGACTAATAACTATATAATTTTGAATGAGTGGTCATATGCTCGGAGATAACGATGATCAGTTCTACACAGCCATTTTACTGGACACTATCTTTGTCAAACCTGCGAAACTTCGTGCATTAGGTTCCAAAACCCCAATATGGTCAGCCAAAACTACTCTGTTTTATCACCATTTAGTATTACACTAGCAAGAGCTAGGGCCATAATACAAATAAAGTGATGGGCTTAATGATAATGACTGGTATATATGATGATTCCCCAGACACCAAAATGAAACCATCACGGTCGTCATCACTGTCTACCTCACGAACCTTTTATGTAAACAGCCTCTAGAGAGATACAGACAACAAAATAATATATCAAATTACGGTGAGTATATATAATTATATAACCATAGAAAACAGATTAAAGTTTGTGACTGACATATGTTTGTACTCCTTCCTAAAGTTTTGCTGCTAATAGCATGTTTATCTGTAAGTGGTGATAACTGTCCACATCCAACACAATTACTCTGTATTTGAATGGATTAGCTAATGCTCAAAGTCGAAGAGTTGGGTGAACTTCAATCAATCATGATTAGTTCTTATATTATCACCTGTGAATATAAATCATCAGCTACAGAAAACAAGCTAATGTAAGGTATGCCTGGATCCCCTCAAATGAAAATGTACACCTACCATGCCACAATACCTTCCTCTTGCTTGAACACGCGTCTCAAACACACAATAACCGCTATTACTGTCAGGAATTTCAAGATCCGAACTCTTGTGTGTCTGCCTGGATTGGCTTGTATTCAAATGACCCTCGGCCGTCCATGTGAAGGTAATACTGCAAAACATAATGCACCACATAATACATGTCAATGGATAAACAATACAGTGCTCCTCATGTGATTGTATAGCTGGCATAACAGCTACACAACACTATACGTACATTGATAAATTTCCAACAATATGTCTCACTGGTCCCATTTCTTCTTTACTAAACCAAGTTTAAGTGTACCACTAATAAATGTGTATAATGCTGCCTAAGAGTATTAATTTTCTTATTCCTTTGGAATCTCCAAATTCTCCTCCTTTATGATCCCTTGCTCTCAGTTATCACTTGTAGACATTACTGTTTGCCACAGTGAACAGATTACAGTAGGAAAACTAAATGGATAATGTTGAACCCAACTCATGATATGATGCTTTCAGAGATCTTGCATTTGATGACAGAAAAGTCATGATCTATAAATTATAAAAAATAATGAAAACAATAAATTTAATGGAAAACTACAGTATACTCTTTTCAAGTTAACTATGCCTGGATGAAAGGGGGTTGGCCTTATAGGCCAACTTTGATTGGAAAAAATACAAACATACCGGTAATTTAACATACCTCGTGATGCTTCCAGAGACTCTTGCGGTGAGAGACAGTAAAGAGTGTGATGCCCACCTCACGACAATACTGATACATGGCATCTTCCACATCCACACTCACTGCACTCGTACACTCGTCAAGGATAGCAAACTGTGGCTTGTGATAGAATAGCCGAGCCATCTGCAGAAATAAAATATTACCATACTGATTTTTAACTGGTGGTACATGCAATGACTCTCCCATCTAATTTTTAAGCTCTCTAGGCAAGTGTAATGCCAACCAAGACAATTTGTAAAATGATTAGGTTTACTGTATAAATCCAAGCAAAGTAGATGAATAATAGACAGACAATACTCATCCTTACAGCAATCCTCTGCTTTTCTCCTCCTGACAGCAAATCCATCCAGTCGGCCACTGCATTCCAACCTTGCTCACGCTCCAGGATGTGTTTCAGCTGCACCCTCCCCAGCAGCTCCCGAAGGTCTATGTCACTGAAGCCCCGTTGCCTCATGTCACTCTCTGAGTCAGGGTAGATCACCTGTAATACCACCCACCAGTTAATATTTTTTCATTGTATATGTTTGGGAGTGAATATGAGAAAAGCTTGCAACTTCCTTTTCCTTACAAGAAACACTGAAAGCAAAATGAGCATTACAATGACCACCAACCCTTCCCCGAGGTACTGCTACTCAGTACTCACTACCCCTCTCACCATTCCATGAAATACTAGTGCCAAAGTTGACAACCCACCTGATCTCTGAGAGAGCCAAGAGTCATGTAAGGTCGCTGAGGGATGTAGAACAGCTTGCCTGCACTGGGTTTGGTTACACACCCTCCAAACACAGGCCACAGCTACAATTAAGACAAATTATAAGAAAATTTTATTACAACTAATAATAGAAGCTTAAACATTCCTTTCACAACAATCAATACAGTACATGAAAGTAAAAAGGATGTCAGGGAGGAATGAAAGCGAGTTCTACATACTGTTACCCGAGTTAACCCTTCTGATGTTTTCTATAAAAGATACAGTATTGTACATTGTGATCTCTATGCTGTCATTATTATTAATATAATTATGTATTATGTATTCTATAAATGTAATGATATACTGTACTCTAAAATTGTAATAATGCTGCAAATATCAACAGCAGAGAATACCTTATACAACAAGGTTTTTTCTCTCTGGGTTTGGCTGTAGTATTTTTGCTTCAACATTATGGAAAAGGAGGTAGCGGAGCTCATCGAGGAACATTCTGCACCTCTCACACAGGAGGAATTGGATAAGCACACTAAATCAACCAATGGGGAAGATGAAGATCCTCAATTCCAGCTCCATATAAGAAGGAAAAGGGGCTGACGGTGGAGAATTTAGTAAACATCCTGCGGACACTTAAAGGCACCTAACCCCTGAAAATAGTGGGGGTCCATTGTAAAGGTAATTAATTATAGATAAATTGATTGATAAACAGATAGAGACCTACCTCGCCCAGGATCCGGAAGAGAGATGACTTTCCACAACCGTTCGGTCCACACACCAAGACATTCATACCTGACCTGACTTCAAAATTCAGTTCCTTCACCAGGACATCGCCATTGGGAGTGACGAGTGGGACATTTTCAAACCGAATGACATTGTCCTCATTGACAACCTTGCCAGCACCTGGGATGAGGCGCTGTTTCAACCCACCTAAAGTGAAGTACAAGAATTTCTGTTACAATTCGTTCACTGCAGGGTGCATCAAGTTTGGTGCAGTTGCTCCAATGTGTACCTGCACTCCCTGCACTACTTTTTTTCAGAATGTGGAGGTGTTGCAATAGTCATGAATTGATTTCATGAATTCATGGGTATTTCAACTGCAGACATACTTCTATAATTCATATATACAGTAATACACCAACATTGTGATGATGTTACCCAAAATTTGATATAAGCCTGCAGAAAGATAATGGAATGAAAAGGGACAACAGCATGAACAGACACAAAGTGAAGTAAAATGAAATAGCATTAATGTAGTTTATATCTCACAATAATGTGTAATACTAAAGCGATTATTACACTCGCACCGTGAATGAGGTTTTTGTGGGACTGGAGAAAGAAGGTACCAGAACGGATACGGCTGGAGGTATCACACTAGCACTGGCTTAGTGTACATAGAGCACGCCGTAGCAGACAAGTAATCACAGTAAAATATCGACATCGTATTTTCTGCAATAAGTGTGTTTATTGTTGCTATTAAAATATAATTATATCATCTTATAGTATACTTTGAATTAATTAACATTAATAAATTATTAATGTCAATAATTTGACTTCGTTCTGCATATGCAAAACTGTCTTGGATGGCAATACATCCTTTTTTGCCCCACTAATGCCACCACTGTTCCTCGTTCACAGAACACTTGTTCCGCCCGTCCCAAGAAAACCCCGATCGTGGTGCTAGTGTGATATCCCCTTAACTCCCCTCACCATTAGGAATTCTATTTTCAACCATGGTGCGCTGGTATGTGCCAGTGTTGAGGTCCTTCAACACTGTCAGCAACTCCTGCACTCTGGCTGTGAACCCGGCCAGCCTCGTCAGCTCTCGCCCAGCCAGCACCAGACGACCTATTGCCTCTGCCAGCTTCACCAGCATACGCCCACTTCTGTAGTAATCCTGCAGATTATCAGGATGGAAAAAGTATACTGTAGTCCTTTTATAGTGTACATTTTTGTACATAGCCAATAATCCTGGATGTAAATTTCTGGGTGTGGTAGCCCAGAATCCACACAGAAGTCAGCCTTGTATCCCCTATGATACAAGGGTGGAGGAAATGAGGGTTGGGGACCCCGCTCTCTAAAAATGCCCCCACTAAAGGTTCATTTAGCCTCGAAGCTGGACCCCTTTCCTGTCGGGGGTCCTGCAAACTAGGCAGGCAAATATGGCCATATGGAATGTAAGGGGTGTGATTTATTTCCATAAGAGGATGGAAGTGGTGGATGTGTTTAAGAACAGAAGGTTAGATGTGTTGGGTATGTGTGAAATGGTGTGAAGTGTGTAAGAGCAGCTGTGGGAGAAAATGAGAGATGTAAGGAGGGTGTGTGTCTGCTGATGAATGAGTGGCATGATGCCATGAATGATTATTTATGTGTCAGTTCAAGGTGCATGTATGTAAAGTTTAAGATTGCGAGAGTGAAAGTGGTAGTAGTGAATGAGTATGCATCTTGTGGTGATAGAAGTGTAAATGAGAAAGGAAGTTTCTGGAACATGTTGAATAGAGTGGTGTGAGAGGTTTCCTAAAAGTTACTGAGTGTTTGTGATGGGTGATATGAATGGTAAGGCAAGAGTGATGAAAAATGTGTATGAGAGTGATTCTGAAGGGAGGAGAAGGTGGGGAAGACATGGCTTGAAAGGGGGAGTGATTTGAGTGTGTGACCCATTTCACTGGGTACTCTGTCCTTACTTTCTGTATTTCTGCTTCCCTTTTCAATCCCTGGCACTAGAGCCTCCCCACCCTTTGAAGGAAGGGAAATGGGGTATTGATGATGATAAAAATGTCTGAATATACAATACACAATATACAATAAGCTTGGACTTACAATATTTTTTAAAGTGCAGTTTAATAACATCTGCAGTCGCTGCATAGTTGCATCATTAAACAAAGACTTAACCATTGACAACTTACCTGCATACGAATTTTGTACTCGCTGTGGGAGAGCCTAGTTGGTGTGAGGTACGGGTAAGCCACCACTGAGAAGCCCACACAAGTTGCCAAATCTGAAATTATCAATGCATACACATTACCCCCATTGTAATATGCAATGGTCAATAGTAAAGTCAATGTTCTTAAAGTAAAACCACTTAACTTAATTAGAATTAATATCATCATGCAATCAATGACTGGATAGCATACAAATATGTTGATAATTACAACTTCATAACTCAACTGATGTGTATATCCTCATATTATCTCTACTACTAACTTACCCACACAATTTACTTACATTTAGCTATAATGTTGTCAATGAATCCCATGTTGAAGCGGAAGGTAATGAAACATCTTAAATGGTTAACCTGAAACATCAAAAACAATACACGTCATTATTTACATCATCACCTCACACCTGCCTCACACCAGTGCATCATATCATCCTGCTTGTGCACGGATTACAATAAATATATTTATTTAAAAATTTGAAGCACCTACTTGAACAGCTCGGCCAGACAGCTTGAGGAACTTCAACAACAGTATGATAATATGGATGTCTACAGTATACAGCACAAATCCATCACCACAACTATTATATTATACACACCATAGCCCTAGAGGTGAACAATTCCAATAACTAATGACAAATATTCTACTAACAAGTCTATTGAAGGAAGTGTCGATATTTTTCTTCTCCCTCTTGTTGCCCTGGTAGAAGGCCACCTCCTCTGAATTCGTGATGAGGCGAGAATTGACAAATCGGAACTCTCCCTCCAGTCGCTGCTCGGTGACTGTGAGGCGGCTGATGGGTCGGCGGAGGTGAGTCAGCAATGTCCCAGACATTAACAAATAGAGGATCATTACACTAGGAGCCTGAGGAAAGTCATTCATGTACCCATTAAAGAATGTATGGTACAGTGCAGTGATCCTATAAAAGAACCAGATCTTTACATAAACGATATCTCAAAAGACCAGGATTATTATAAAAGTACAAGATCATTATACAAAGACCGGATTGCTACAAGGGAATGGGAATATTATAATAGGTACCTAGGGAGGGAGGGAGGCTAGAAACCACCACATGGGCCAATCAAAAATCTTTTCCATGGTTACCATTACGAATTCCTGAGTTTTGTCAGTACTTTTGAAGCATCAGAATTGACAGAGTTTGTGTGTATGAAAACCATCACTGTACATTCCCCATTCTCATTTCCCTCAATAAAGTTTTTGCAAATATGAAATATGTGCACTTCAGAGCATATGAAAATGTACTTATGTGGATGCTTATACACACAAATTGAAGACAAGATTACTATATTGGGTTCCTGGAAAGTGAAGGAGATAATTCAACCATCACTATTTAAGTGCTTGATCACTGGTCATTGTAGTGTTGGTGATGGTGGGGGGGTTCAGTAGACAAGAACAATCCTTGACAACATAATACAGTATGATATTCATTATACAATTTGCCATGGTTGTGGTTGGTGGGGTAATGATGTGGGAAGAGAGTCATTCATCACACAAGTAAAAATTTATGACACAGAGTATCTTGGAGTGGAATAGTGGTAGGGATGTGGGGAGGTTCTGCATCTGATAATCAATACATGTACTGCATTAATTAATACTGTTGACACCCTCCTACCTTCTGTAAACTCTATAACAGGGGTTGATCATTGCTTTTTAAGCTTCTTGGTTACTATTTTATCCTTACACATATCTTTGTTTTATTCTCACAGGCACTCCCTTCCCTTTCTGGCCCACTTTTCTAAATATTGTTCCTCTTTCCAAACCCACATCTGAAGACTTTCCATCTCTCTATTCCATTCACCTAATTCACTGTCTTTTTTATTGTATGTTGACACCATCTTTGTGCACTTTTTTTTCACCCACTAAAATTTAATTGTTAATTGTTAATTAAATTGTTAATTCATTTAATGAAATAACAATTTATCTTCTTCAAGTTTCAGCCATTCCACAGTGCTTGTAACTATTTAACTGATCTGCTGTGTATCAAGAAGGGGAAACTACTTTTTAACAAATCATACATCATATGTCAACATACACGTAATCCCCCACCCCAACACACACACACACACAATCCAGATTAACTAACCACTTACCTGGCCACCAATTGCCTGAGTGAGCTTTTGGACATATATAAGAATGTCAAGGATGGGTTTGCTGATGTTGGAATAGAGCTCTACCACTGAATCACAAAACTTCTCCACATCCTGAGTCAGAAGCTGGTCTGCGTTGCATATTCTGTTGTCCAGGTTGTTCATTTTGTAGTAGGTGAAGCCTCTGTGGAAAATTAAATGACAGTGATTATTATCACTGATGTCTATTTACTCCAATAATTATGGGGTGTCCTTGAAAATTGTGCCAGACCTCATAAAGTGTTACTTCAGTACTGTATACTGTTATCTAAGAAAGAAATGTTGCAATGGTTAGCAAGGTATTGTATATGTACTTACTGGCTTTTTAGGAGTAAAATTATTTGTGTAAATCAAATACAATGCTAGAAGTACAAGTACAAGTATAATTATCATGTATAAGTAAAATACAATACAGAGATGATTTACAGCATCTACACTCCCTACATATCAAGGAGAACAACTTACTTGAGATAATGTTCATACAAATGGTTTGATAATCTTGTCCTGAACCGAAGTTTCAATTCATTTAGGCCAAACTTGAGAACATTATTTACTAGTGAGATCTGTAAAAGAAAAGATGATGATGAGGTAAAGCATCCTCAATGTGCAACGACTAAAACAAGTATATTACACCTATCTGTGATAATGAACAAAATGATGACTGTCCTCTCATTGAGGTTGTGCTCAAATATTCAGTAGCAACAAGAATGATATACAAACATAAGTACATTTTTGAGCTACCGAGTATTAGCAACACCTTAATTAATGGAACAGTACTCAGTTTATCCAATTGAAAATGATATGATATCTGAACTTGTCTCAAAGCAATTAGAAATGCACTATTCATTTTCATGACCATCAGACCTTAGTACAGTTAACCCCAGCTGCTTCTATGTCAGATCCTTGTGGAAACTGAAAATCCTCAAATAGTGAACTTGCCCCCCAAAACCACATATTTTATTGCTAAAGTTACTGTACTGTGTACCTATTTTCCTATTGTACAACCATATTTAATGAACAGGGTGTGCATTGTTGGTGTCTGGGAGAGTGTGGAAAGGAATAGATGGGTATGGAAGGAAGGGAACAAGAATAGTATGGTTGACTGGTAAGATTGGTATTGTGAAATATGCATGGGTCTGCGTGTATGCTCCGGTGAACGCGCAGACCAAAATGGGAAAGGAAAAAATGAAAAGAGTTCTGGGATGAAATGAATGAATGTCTAAGAAAGTTTGAGAGTGGGTGGAGGATAGTGTTGATAGGAGACATGAATGGGAAGGTAGGGAATGAGAGAAGAGGAAATGTAGTTGGCAAGTGGGGTGTGAATGGGATAAATGAGAATGGTGAGTGCCTGGTGGATGTGTGTGCCGAGGCAGGGTTGTTCCTCGCCAACACCTGCTTCGAGCACAGACTGATCCACAGGTACACATGGAAGAGGAGGGATGAGAGGGGAGAGCAAATGAGTTTGATAGATTACATAGCTGTGGATGAAAGGTTAAGGAAAGATGTGATGGATGCTAGAGTAGTGAGAGGAATGTTTCAGTGCTCTGACCACTATGAGGTGTTGGCAAAAATTAGAGTCAGGGCAAAATGGGAGTATGGTAGGAAGGATAGAGGGGGAAACAAGAGGGAGGTGGCAAGCGGAAGATTGAATGAAAGTGAGTAGAGAGAGGTATACAAGAGGAGGGTGGGTGAGGTGCTGGAGGATGCTAGGCTGAGTATGGGAGAGGGAGTGGGAGTGAATGAGGTATATGAAGTGTTTAAGGCAATAGTAATGAGAACAGCAGCAGAGGTAGTCGGATATAAGACACAGAAGAGGGGCAAGAAAGGGAGTGCTTGGTGGTCAGATGAAGTGAAAGATGCTGTAGAGAAGAAAAGGAAGGCGTATAGGAGAACATTACAGAGGAATGTGTCAGGGGAAGTGAAAGAGAGGTGGAAGAGAGAATACAATGTATGTAAGAGACAAGTGAAGAGGATGGTGAGTGAGAGTAAAAGGAGAGTGGATGAGGAGTTTGGCATGAAACTGAGTGAAAAGTTTAAAGAAAACAAGAAATTATTCTGGAAGGAGGTTAAAAGAGAAAGAGGAGAAGGAAAGTCTGGTAGTGTGAGAATGAAGAGAGAAGATGGAGTTACTGTGAGTGGAAGGGAGGAAGTGAAAGAAGTGTGGAAGAGGCATTTTGATGGTCTGATGAATGGGGGGACGGGAGGGGAGGCGGTGGTGACATGCATGGGGATGGAGGCAGGTGGTAGACGACAGGGTGTACAGGGAGATTTAGGAAGAGAAGAGGTTAGGAAAGCAATAGGAAAGTTGAAGATGGGAAAGGCACCGGGGGTGGATGGAATAACTGCTGAAATGTTAAAGTGTGGGGGGGAGGTAGTGGTGGAGTGGATGTTGCTTATATGCACATTGGCTTGGAGGCAGGGAGAGGTGCCAGAGGATTGGAGGAGAGCCATAATTGTACCGTTATATAAGGGGAAGGGAAGTAAGGAGGAGAGTGGTAGCTATAGGGGAATAAGCCTCCTTAGTGTACTGGGGAAGGTGTATGGGAAGGTTCTTACTGAGAGACTGGTTGATGTAACAGGGAATAAAGTTAGTGAGGAGCAGGGAGGGTTCAGAAAGGGTAGAGGATGTGTGGACCAGATATTTGCATTAAAATCAATAGTGGAGAAATATATTGGGAAGGGTAGGAAGTTGTATGCTGCCTTCATGGACTTGGAGAAGGCATATGACAGGGTTGATAGGAAAGCTATGTCAGAGGTGTTAAGAATTTATGGTGTTGGGGGGTCTTTGCTGAAGGGCATTGAGGCCTTCTATGCAGGTGCAAAAGCATGTGTACGGGTAGAGGGTGATCTAAGTGAGAGTTTTAATATTGGTGTAGGGCTGAGACAGGGATGTGTTATGTCACCGTGGCTGTTCAATATATATATGGATGGTTGTATGAGAGAGATGAAAGCCAAAGTGAATGGTCTGGGGGTGAAACTGAGGCTGAATGAAGCAAATTGGTCCTTGGCAGCAAGTTTATTTGCGGATGACACTGTGTTGATGGCTGAGAGTGAAAGAGAGTTACAGAGAGTGGTGGACGAATTTCAGTCTGTGTGTAAACGAAGGAAACTGAAGGTGAATGTGGGTAAAAGTAAAGTGATGGTATTTGAGAGAGCAGAAACTGAAGTGATTGACTTTGCTACACCTTACAGAGTGGGAGTACCAACTGGGACGAAGTGTGAGATAACTCTGAGGGGTGAGAGGATGGAGGAAGTGAAGGAGTTTAAGTACCTGGGTACAGTTATGTGTAAACATGGGAGTATGGAAGGAGAAATTAGGGAGAGAGCAATGAGGGGTAGACAGGTCATAGGATCACTGGGGAGGATTATGAAGGGTAGAAGTGTGAGTATGGAAGTGAAAATGGGACTACGAAACAGTATAATCCTGCCAACACTGACATATGCGTCGGAGACATGGACATGGAGTAGGGCGCATCAGTCTAGAATAGGTGCTGTGGAAATGAGTTACTTAAGAGGAGCATGTGGACTTACTAGATGGGATGGAGAAAGTAATGAGAGTGTATATGAGAGGTGTGGTATGAGTGAGAAAGCAATTGGTATTGAATGTGGAGTGGTTGAGAGAGTGAAGCGTGATACATTAAGATGGTTTGGACATGTAGAGAGAATGCAAGGTGAGGAGTTTGTAAAGAAAGTGTATGGAAGTGAAGTTGTGGGACCTGGTGTGAGAGGCAGACTTCCGGTTAGATGGCAGAACAGAGTGGAAGAGTATGTAAAGGAGAGAAACATTAGGGGTAGAGGAGGGCTTGACCAAGTAAGGAGGGAGTGTTGGAACAGGGAGAACTGGAGGCACTTCTGCCGTGGCCACCCCCTTGGGGGGAGTTCCCGGAGGGAACGAGGCGTCAGAGCTATAGATAGATAGATAGATAGCAACATATACACAGACACATTACAGTACTTACTTTTACCTTTGTCCTCTTTTAACCTTGTAATTGACATTTGTGAAAGGTTATACAGTATATCTAATCACTCTGTTTGTTGCGTAATGAAGAAGCTAACTCAAAAGTTTACAAATGGATTATGATCATGTTTCGCAGGATGACTAGATGTGTTTAAATTTTGATGGATCCAGGTAAACATTCAAGATTGGGAGGAAATGCAATTCATATACTGTATTGTATTGGTAAGAAGGAGGGGTGAAAAATGGTTGGTAATGGCAGCAGGCTTTACTTGGTGCATGCAAAGGTATGCACATGGTCGAGTGCCTTTCGGGGTTTCTCCTGCGATTATGCAAAATATATTCCCAAAAAATCCTCATATATGTGAACTTGTGAATTGTGGGGGTAAACAGTATAATGATCCATTTTTGCCGACACAAATAAAGTCTGCAGAAGGTTATGTTTACACTCATGTTTATTTGCTTGCTTGTTTGTTGGTTGGTTAGTAAATAAGATAACAAAAATATTAAGGATGGATTTTGAACAAACTTTACAGGCTGACTGAAAATTGTGTCAAGAAGTTAGTAAAAATTGGGGTATCCAAGTCACAGATCAAGGCCAGGAATAGATAGATTGATTGATATTAGGTGCCGCAACAGCGAGGTTCTATTCCGCCAGAAAAAGGTGATAGAAATAAAAAGAAAAGAGGAAAAATTGAAGAACTGAAAGCTAGTGGCTGGGGTGCCAAAAACCTTACAGTATTATCCACATCACTATAGGCAATACCCCCTACATAGGAGAATCAGGAATAAATATAATTTACATTTTACTGGTAAGAAAAGAGTGAAAAGAAGGCTTACTTATATATTTATATTTAATTCGGTTTTTGCAAGGGTACATACTTCATTGAATGCCCTTTGAGTTCACTCACTGCTTTCATTCAACATTGCCAAACTCTCAATTTCTGTAAAGTGCACTGTATAATGAATGTAATTCTAATCTTATGATGTACCATCTCCTAGTTCCTACACATACAAATATATTCTGGGTTTTCTCATTTATCAACCTGGTGAACTTCATCTACCTGTAACCATGGCCATAAAAATTATAATCTTGACAGTGATAGCAAATCTGACAAAGGCAGGTAAATATAATACTCACAGCAGGCATGGCAAGCATCAGCTCCATCAAGTATTGCAGGAACTGGTTCAGGTCTTTGGAGATGATAGAACTGAAACACATTTGTAATAATAATAAACAAATACTAAAATACTTTAGCCCTGTGTTAGACAATATTATCAACACACTTGAGGGTGAAGTAGGTTAACCTTTGAAAGAGTAATCCAAATGAGACAAAACCCACCTCTCAATCAGTGTGCCATTGTGTATCATCCAAATGTCACACATGCTCCTTGTAATCAGAGTCATTGCCACCAGTGACAAGTACCCAGCCTCTGCACTCCATATTCTAGGCACCAGGATTTTGAGGATGCCTTTAAGTGATTTGAAAAACTCCCCGTTGACCTGAAAGTTTAACTTGTTACCAATAGCATCTCATAATTATTATTATTTAATTTTTTTGAGCAGATAGAAAATGTTCTCAACTACATCTGGAATGGTAAGCATGATTGGTTGAGGCTCACCACTGAGGGAATAAGGGTTATTCACCAGCCAATCAAATGTGAGCTATTAGTACTGGCTGTGAATATTCACTGTAAGCTGTACCACTAATAAGATTTACAGTACATTATTTATTTTAATTTTATTCCAGGTCCTGTGCACTAATACAATACTCAATTTCACTATACTCAAACTACCCATTTTATTAATTACTAGCGGAGGTACCCGGCGTTGCCCGGAGAAGATGCCTATATGAATAAGGACTTATAAGGAGACATTTTATAGTTTAGCGAGCAACTTTATTAAATTATCATCTTAGTGAGAGGTGTTTTCATTGATATACAGTCAGGATCATTATAAAAGTTAGACGTATGGCTTAAAAAAGTTGGTGCCATTTTCAAAAAAATATTTGCTTCATACCTTTTTGAAGCAAAAGTCTAAGAACTTGAAAAATCTCAACCTGATTTTGTAAGCCTTACTACAGGTATGTTTTTTGACACACACACACACACACACACAGTCAGGAAGCACACACAGTCAGAAAGTACACGCACACATGAACACAGAGATAGAGAGAACACACACTCACACAGAGTATGAGAGAGAGAACACACACACACACACACACACACAAATAGAGAGAACACACACACACACACAAATCGAGAGAACACACACACACACACACACAAATAGAGAGAACAAACACACAGGACACACACACACACTCATTGAGATACCTGTGTCATGCTGATGTGTGTGTAAACTATTCCACACACACATACATGCACATTTGTGTGTGTGTAATAAACGTACATGTGTGTGTCAGTGTGCAATATACATACATATATGTGTGTGTGTATAATAAACGTACAAATGTGTGTGTGTGTGTGAGTAATAAACGTACATATGTGTGTGTGTAATAAACGTACATATGTGTGTGTGTAATAAACGTACATATGTGTGTGTGTGTAATAAACGTACATACACCTCGGTCTCATATAAAACGTGTTCACATAGAACGATTCTCGTATAGAACGAGCGACCAAAATATTAGCTTAAAATTATTTTACAAAACGATTGCATCCATATAGAATGGGTGGCGAAAATAAGTGAAGCAAATCCGAGGAGTTCTTATACAAAACGAGCTAAATCATACAGAACGTGTCAGGAAATTATATCACTGACGTCTGCACAGTGTGAGTGAGTGTGTATAGCTCTGTGGTGTGTTCCTGCTCCTTCCCCCTACCCAGTGTTGCCAGGTGCAGGGAAATTTCTCTGTTTTAGGGAATTTTGAAATCCACACAGGGAAATTATATAAAGATTGTTCAAAAGTAAACAGAGAAAGTCTTACCAGAAGAAATACCAAAAAGACCGTCAATGTTCAAGAGTAAACAGGGAAATTCTAAAGTTGAAGTTAGGGAAATTTCGTGTGTGACTTGCTCGTTTTTAGTGATTACGATTTAACCACCAGCTTCAACGCTCAGTCATGCCAGGTCGTGCATTTACTAAACGGAAGGCCATATCCTTCGATATAAAGAAGGAAGTTATTTCTCGGAAAGAGAAAGGAGAAGGAAACACCAGCGTATGGTTAATAAAAGAAAACAAACGATGATCACACGCTATCTCCCCCCTACCACCTCCACCACCACGGATGCCGCCGACTCGTCTCAGTCACATGAGTCACCTGCGAAAACCTTAATACGAATTGTAATATGCATTTTACATACATCCCTGTATAGTAAGATCTCGCATCTAACGTGTTTTAATCTAACGAATTCGTATCTAACGACGTTTTGGACATCTACCTATATTCTCATCTAACGAGTATAGTTTCAAATCTTACGAAAAAATCCTGAGTGAACAGCCTTTCCCCACTGCCTCTCCAACACCACCGAGATACATGTATCTCAGTGGTGTTGGCCTCCCTCCCTCCCGCTCAGTGTTGCCAGATCTGCTTGACGAAATTTCCCTTACTTCAACATCAGAATTTCCCTTTTTACTTCAATTATTCCCTGTTTACTCTTGAACATTGGTCATTTTGGTATTTCATCTGGTAGAAATTTCCCTGTTTAATCTTGAACGAACTGTATATTATTTCCCTGTGTGGACTCCAAAATTCCCTACAACAGAGAAACAAGCTCCCGTGAGCTTCAGGAAGTTATGGAAAATCTGGATGAAAATGATGGACAATAGACTGTGAGTGATGGTGAGGAGGATATAGTGAACATTCTTAGTGACATTCCTGATGACTTTGATGAATTTATTGTGAAGGAAATAAGTGCAGACGAAAAGATAACAAAACTCCGGAGTCCGGGCAGCATCACGACTCCACGAGAGGCAGCAGACAGTGAGAGGGAGGATGTGGTGGTGGGAGTGAGGGAGCGGCATGCTGCATGTGATAACTAGTGTCCCTTGCCACTGCATACATCCCTCGTAGGAGAATTATCCACATTTCTTTATTATTTTACACATTTCTTGTATATTTTTTATTACTGTATGCCGTAAATACAAGCCAATTGAGTTTCAGTTGTATTTTTGGTACCGATTAAAATTTCCTCCATATGTTTATGTATTCGCTTCTAACGAATTTGTATCTATCGCACCTTTTTTGGCACCTATTATTCGTAGATGCGAGATCTTACTGTAGGATTAAGGCAAAAAAAAAAAAACTTGAAAAGTATTTTATGTTAATTTCAGGGACAATTTTGGCGATTGATCAACCAATTGTAATTTTCCCCATAGGTTACGTGTATCACATAGAACGACGTCTTCTATCGACCTATTGGACGTTCTATACGAGACCGAGGTGTATGTGTGTGTGTGTAATAAACGTACAGTTGCCCACACATGAAGCTGGTACGCCTCGTTACTTGCTAGATACCTACAACAGGAAGGAAAGTGAGCAAAAGTTATAGTTTGTTGACAAGCAGATAGTAATAATATTTTACTGTCTGCCTGTCAACAAACTACATCTTTTTTCACTTTCCTTTCATTGTAGCCACCTCACAAGTAACGGCGAGCCATAACTGCTTCATGTGTGGGCAACTGTACATATGTGTGTGTGTGTAGTAAACGTACATATGTGTGTGTATGTATTGCATCATAACACCCCACATGTGATGTCACCATCTCTCTCTTAAACACAAATTCTCTCTCTCTCTCTAATCCGTTCGAGTTTCTGTTCGAGCGGTACATTTGGTCTGTGATTTTAGCAGCTCGAACGGAAATTCGAGCTCTTCTTTATAGTTTTAACCGGTAAATAGAATAGTTGACATTTTAACGAAATTTTTACGTCAAGTTACGTCATAAAAACCTTTGCCGGCGGTGCTGAATCAGAATATATAGTTTTGGGAGTGAAACCAGGTTATTTTAGCTGATTTATAATAGATGACGTAATTTTTGCGTTGAGTTACATCATGTTACGTCATACCAAAACCTGCGCCTGGTGATGGTGATTCAGAATATATATGGTTTTCGGATGTAGGTTTAACCGTTTTCGAGTTATAAGAGGACAAACAGAGACGGATTGCCATTTATAGTATAGATAAATTACCTTAATCAGTTCATGATGCAGTAATAACTAAACTACAAATAATTATAATGCACGTCTCTTTTCATATATTCAATTGTCTCCTATTAAAATATAAAACATGGTCATGGTCAACACTGTTAAGCTTCATAATCTCTCATGGTGTTACTAAATCAAAACCACTTACTTGTGCTTTTCTCTTGTCACTGCCACCACCACCAGATTGACCGAGAATAATCTGGACCCCATCTTTTGAAACTTTCCTGGAAAAAGTAGATATAACATAATAGGCTATACAAGTTAATATGCATCCATATTTAGATAATGAATTCCATACAAATAATGACAAATGAAGCCCAAATAATTTGAATTTCACCCTGAGCAGTATGTGAAGCTAATAGTTATTTTGGGACTGTACCTCAATTCTAACCAAACCTACCCTAGCCTTGGTCAGCCTTGCAGGATATAATCTGGCTATACTTCCAGGATCAAATCTAAGTACAAAGCCAACTGGAACAGACAGTATTCTCATGTTGTCTGAGAATGAAAGGGGTACTAAAAACAAAACTTAACCACAATTTTTCCTTGGGAGAACTAAAAAATGGTAAGAAAGGAAAAGGTCCAGTTTTGCAAGTGTTTTCACATCTTTCTTGACCAAGTGGAAAATAGAAGGGTTAAGGGTACAAAGTTTCAAAGAAGGCAGTAACACTTCAGTATGTTGTAA
Source organism: Petrolisthes cinctipes (assembly GCA_033782935.1). Classification (NCBI taxonomy): domain Eukaryota; kingdom Metazoa; phylum Arthropoda; class Malacostraca; order Decapoda; family Porcellanidae; genus Petrolisthes; species Petrolisthes cinctipes. Next base: position 79,727 of record JAWQEG010005692.1, read on the forward strand.
TATTTCACAAGTCAGAACAACCAGTATAACAATGAAATGCCTAAATGTACTGCAATCTAACAGATGTATAACCAGGGTGTGCATTGAGTTACAGTACACTATGACTATGGAGGCTGTGAATAATAAGGGCTTCCATTACAATAAATAACTACGGTACCTGCCGAGTCCTTGTGCCTTGTTAATACAGTAGAGCCAGTATAGGATAGCTGCTAGGGAAGTCGCTCCAAACAGTCTTGCATCACGGGACTGAGATATGGCTGACAATTTGCTGAACACTGTCATGACTTCTTAGTGTGATCTGAAATATCATTTATAATGTCATTAGTATCATATAAAACAGATATACAGTACAATACTATAGACTTTTTGATTACGAGAGAATTTAACAACAATATAGTTGGTTCATCTACTTTGTGCATTTCCATACCACGATTTACCTATCAAATATAAACGGTGGGGTTCAGACTAAAGGTGCCTGCATACGGCCCACTTTTATGGACATCCACTTCCACGATAAATGGTCATCCACTAAACATCAGAATGGAACCCATACGTCTGTATGGAAGACCACACACAAACCACTGTGTGTGACAACCACGAAAAAGGTTGCAGCACAGTGGATATCAGGTTCATTTTCTTGTCTATTCCACTGCCACTTTCCACTGCGTTGGGTAATAGAATCCCTTATTTCAATTCAGAGTGCACACACGAGACACTTTAGTGGATGAAACACTCGCTTCTCCCTCAGTTGTTGACTGACTGGAAGAGGCATCAGAGTGTTGTATTATCCTGTCAAGGCTTTTAAAGACAATGTTGATTGTGAAACTTTGATTATGGAGGTTCAGAAAAGACCAGCCCTATATGATTTTAAGCTAACATATCATATAAGGCCTAAAGGAGAAATAGTGGGGTGAAATTTGTGAGGCGGTGTTCAGTGATTGGAATTATTTCTCACCAGAGGATAAAGTTGAAAAAGGTAAGCATTTTATTAATTTACTGTGTTTAAGAACTGATATACAGGGCAGTGTGTGGTGGTCAGTGACTAAGTGGTCATCTCAAATATGGCTTTTGTGCAGGGCCATGCTGATCAGTGCCACCAGCCATTTTAGTGGATGACTATTTTTGTGGAAGTGGATGTCCACAAAAGTGGCCTGTGTACGGGGACCCTAAGAAGAAATATTTACCAAAGTGAAACCAGAAAACCCATAACACCTATTCAGAGATAAAAAGTACATTAAATCAGCTAAAATCATTCTTTGGGCACAAGTGTCCTAGTGCAGGTGTAAATACTACGATACCGGTATTTAACACTTAAATTGCGGGTGACAATTAACAAGTGGTGGTGATCGCGGGTAACGACATATGTTGTCAATGCAATTTTCAAATCTGCGGCTCCCAACAAGTTTGATATTTTTACTGTAGATGGCAGCATTGGCTAGCCACAAAGCCACAAGTCCCCTCACTCTCTTGGTACAACCCCACTCAGTCTAACCAACACGCTGAGTGTGTGAGGACGGAGTCTTTTTTCAAAGGAATGTAAAAAGTGTGCTTTGAGTGGTGGTCATTCTGAGTTAGCTACTCATCCTACAAATGTCCATATAGTCATTACAAGTAAAATCGTGAACCAAAGTTTTGCCACCCCCTTGGCTGACAGGAAGGCGAAGCCAGTGTTAAAGACAGGCTGAACGGTCGGACAAACTTGTGTATTGAGTTGGTACAGAGACAGTGTGAGGTTCACTTTTCTTGACTTCGGGTTTGTGATTTGTGGAAAGTGAACCTCACGCTGTCTCGTTACCAACTCAATATACCATTTTGTTCGATCGTTCAGCCTATCTTTAACACTGACTTCGCCTTCCTGTCAGCCAAGGGGGTAGCAAAACTTAGGTTCGGTAATGTACATCAGGAGACAGCTAAAGATTTGTACTTCAATATCATGTATCCTTTATTCATGTAGGTTTAGTAGTTTATAACCTACTAGCTACCACAGTTTTTTTAAGTTTTGTAAAATATGTATAACTTTAAGGGTTAATGGACAAATGTGGGGTGTAATAGAGTAATAAGAATTAGAAAAATATAAAAGGCAACTTAGCACAGAAGAGCAGAATAAAGGTGGTAGTTTAGTTTAGTTTAGTTTATTCATGATCTAGTTCAATCTCAAGACTAACTATTTTTTTTACTCATGTTGACTATATTTGTTGTGTATCTGTGTTAGCGGGGAATATTTTAGGTCTGGAAAGTATTTATTTCTAACTATAATTGTGAAATATAATCCATATCCAGCCTTGTACTACTTAAGACATTTTATTGATATTATCTTTACTTTTCACAGTGCAGCAAAATACATCAGGATGAGAATACTGAGATCTGGTATACAGAATCAGTTGGTAAATATACACACCTATCTGGATCCATTTAGCCCTGTACTGCCAAAAAGTAGAAAAGAAAGACCAGGCATACTGCATCCTCTTCCTATTAAGGGGGTAGCCTAGTCTCTTCTGATAAAATTGGAGGGTTCTTGATTCTTCCTACTAGGCTACAAAATAAATACAGTACTCAACCTTAAGTGATATAGGAAAATTGGGAGGAATTTGTTGTCTTCCAAATTACCCCTTAAAAGATCTGTAGAGAGATGACAGACAGGAGAAAATATTATTTACTCACCATACAAACTACCCCCAGAGGCCTATGACTAGACTTTCCCCGTGGCTTTCCCATCAAGAAAAACCAGTATTGGATATGTTAAAAAACTTGAATCCTTCTGATATCTTGTGTGGCATTTCTCTCACTGGAACTGGTTAAAGCAGTCTTTTTTTTTCCTGACAAAGCATCTTTCCCTTGTATGCATCATTATCATTAGTTACATACTTCCCATTAAATATTTACTGCATTACTTATAATCCACTAAATTATGGCCTACCATATCAGAAATTGCAGAAAATCTATAAAAGTGTATTTTCCATACTAAAATTTGACATTGTGAGTACGGTAGTCATACAGTTGGGTGAAATTTCCTTTTCTGACCAGTGCCCAATTTGTTGCTAATTTTAATTTAATTTTACTTCACATTGAATCAAGTGTATTATGCATATTTTCTTTTTGTGGAAAATTACCAAAATAAATTTAAATTTCTTGGGTCACTAGGAGCAGGGATACAACCTGGATTGATAAGGTAGCCATGTTGGAAATGAGTAATTAGGGCTACATTATTGATTTCTTACTTGCATTCATATTCACTCACAAAGAAAAACACCTGCTACATGGGTATTATCTCTGGCCACATATCAGTCAGCAAGAGTCTTACAATTATCCAGATCCATTGGTTCCAGGGAATTATTCTAATAGGTCTTTATGAATTTGTACTAAACCTGGAAAGGTCTATGATACACTAAATTATTGTATATCAGACACAAAAGATATTATCAGGGTATACTGACCTAGAATCATTATCATATGGAAAATAACTCGTATATTCTGAAGGTTGGTAAGGCTCTTTTATTACAGAAATCACATGAAAGGGAAAAGAATACAAATAGGTTATGTATAATGCAGTTAGGCTGTTCAAACTACAGTATAGCAATTGCATCAAATGGGAAATATGTCAAATAACACTGCATGTACTGTAGATTACTGTTGGGTACTTCTACCACAACAATCTATCAAATGGGGAATGACTCAATTATTGTATCGAGAGAAGTCAGACTTTTTTTACTACAGCAATCAAATATCATTGAGAATACTGACAATCAAATATGTTGAGAGCTATTTTACCAGTACAATCATATAAAGCTATGAATATCTCAAATAATATCACATCAGATAATCAGACGTTGCTCAATATCGCATGCCAGAATCGCACAGTTGGGGGGAGGACAATGTATGCTCTACGTGTTTGTAGCTATTGTTAGGCTCAGGCAGATAAACACAGGTCCTTTTCCACTGTATGGTCCTCTCTGACTTATAGTAATTAGGCTACTGCTGGCTCTCTGCTCCCAAAAGATGTATGGAGCCCTCGCTCCCACAGTAATAGCTCATGTAAAAGACTAAGTTCTCAGCCCACGCTGCCAAGATAGCTGTCAAAGCCAACAGTCGACTGGGTATCATAAAGAGAAACTTTACTGTTCTGAGCGAAGAGATTCTGGTGCCGCTCTACCTGGCGTTGGTCCGCCCTATCCTGGACTATGGAGTGCAGTCCTGGTCTCCATACTTGTTGAGGGACATTAGATCTTTGGAAAGGGTCCACAGAAGAGCAACAAAGTTGGTTCCGGGGTTCGCGCAGTTGTCCTATGAAGAGAGATGTCGCCGATTGGATCTACAATCATTGCAAGATCAAAGAATCAGGAGAGACATGATAGAGACTTTTAAACTACTCCATGGGTACGAAGACATCCCATCCTCTAGATTCTTCCAGATGAACATGAACAACTTAAGTGGGCCCTCGCTAAAGTTGAAGAAACCGGACCATTGGCGAACGACGATGAAAGGAAACTGGTTCGCAATCAGAGTCATTGACCAATGGAATTCACTCCCCGAGAGTGTCGTGACTGCCCCAACAATAGCCACATTTAAAGCACGTTACGACAGACATTGGAACATTCTAAATGTACTGAGTGAGGAGTCCTAGAGGTGGGGGTCATTACAAGAAGTCCCTTTTATTTCCCCACTATTCGTTCTTAGGTAAACGTTATGGTAACTATCTACTCTATTGCCGTTGGTATTACGATGTTTTAACCTTCTTTACCCACCAATTTATAACATTCTAAGGTATTAGTACAGAAGTGGACCTTAATTCAGCAGTGTTGCCAGATCCGGCTGGGTCCTAGTATTTTACCCCTGTCATTTATTGTACTTTATCACGATTATTTCCCGGTAGTTTGCCCAGGTTAGGTCCCGGTAGTTTGCCCAGGATAGGTCCCGGTAGTCTGATGCGGTCTAGGTTAGGTTAGGTTATGTCAGGTCAGGTAAGGTCAGGCTAATTTCAAAATGCCCCATTTGAATATGCCCTATCTTGGAAACGGGGCATTTGAGGAAGAAAAACCATAGAATGGTCCGAAATAGTGGGTAATGACAGTAAAATATCTATTATACAGTAAGGTCCACTTCTGTACCTTTACCCATTCTAATTATCTTCAGAAATGACCCATTTCCTAGATATTCAAATGGGGCATTTTAAAATTAGCCTGACCTTACCTTACCTAGCCTAGACCACATCAGACTACCAGGACCTAACCTGGGTAAACTACCAGGACCTAACCTGGGTAAACTACAGGGAAATAAAGGTGGTAAAGTACCAGGACCTGACCGGGGCAAAATACTGGGACATAGCCGGACCTGGCAACACTGCTACAAAACGACAATAGTCTAGATAAATACCGACCTTACCTAACCTAACATTAGACCGAAGCAACTACTTGGACCTGACCAGGGCAAACTACTGGGACCTAAACTAGGCAATCTACCGGGATCTAACCGTGGTAAAGTACCAGGACCTGACCGGGGCAAAACAGTGGGTAAAGAGGATAGAAACATTGTAATAGATAACGGCAATATACTGAATAATTTCCAATAATTCAGTTAGTCCTCGCGGTAAAACGGATATAAAATGATTGGTAAATTAATCCAAGACTTACGTGTCAATTAATAATTCAATTAGGACTCGCGGTAACAGATGTAAAATGACGAGTGTAATTTATTAAATCTTACCTGTAACAATACGCCAATTATTAAATAACTTTCCCAGCCTTCCCCAACTCGTTTCATCAGTAGTTAGAGGACAGTAGTAGGAATCTCCTTCTCTACCAGTTTAATTAATTAATTTTCAGATGCACATTACACTGGACTATTACTATGACTACTATTCCTTGTGCACCTCATACTGACGCCGGCGGGTGTAAAGTTTTGCTGATGTAATGATGTTGACGGTAATCAGCTGATAATGGTGGCTAGCCTGGTGGTGGTGGTAGTGGTGGCAGACAGCAGCTTCACTCACTCACTCAGGACCAGTGTTGCCAGTTCTACTTGACGAAATTTCCCCAACTTCAATATTAGAATTTCCCTTTTTACTTGTTACTTACTTGTTACTTGTTGTTGGATATTCTATGCCCCGCTCCACCAGCAAATGGTGCTCCGCAGGGCTTCTCTCAATATTATTAAACACTATAATCACTTGTAATACTCATATCATCCGTGTCGTAACACTCGGCGAACAGATGTGTTTTCAGTTTTTTCTTAAAAATCATGCAATTTTCACTACTCCGGACATTTAATGGCAATCCATTAAAGAGCCTTGGTGCACACCTTTCAAACGCTCTGAAACCAATTGTCAGATTACTCCGTGGCTTATTTAACTTGAATTGTTCATCACTATACCTGAGTTTCATTGAGGAATTTACTTGAAAACCTCTTATTAAAAGATTCGTCAAGTACTCCGGTTTTCCAAATTTTAATGCTCGGAATGTTAGAAGACATATCTTGTACACAATCCTCGCCTTTATTGGTAACCAATGTACTGTACTGTACGTCAATTGAGTGCTGTTCAGTGTTGAGTTTGGGAGACTACGGAGACGTGTAGTAATAGCAACATAACAACAATGGCGAACCGCAATAAGTAAATATTATACATATGATGAATGTTAATGCAAGAGGCTGTAAAATAGAGCCACTTCAGCACAAAATAGGTTTTCATGAAACTAATTGCAGTTTAAAGCAGATTTAGAGTACATGAATATACGTTCATTCCTGCTGATGCCACACTTAAGTGATATTATTGCATAGAATAGGAATGTAAAGGTTCTTAGGAATAAAGATTGACGAAAACTTTTGTGAATTAAGAGTATAGGCTTACCGTCATCACCTATAAATTTTGGGTAATTATTGACTTTATTGCCGTACTCTTATCCACTAATACATGCAACTTAGGAAACATATTCGCTTCATAATATGGGAAAGGTAAAGAAAAAGTAGGCCAATTTGTAGTATTTTGTTTCGACAATAATAATTATCTTTCGGCTCTACTCAACAACAATTCACGATCTTTCGAATATTTCGGCCCAATCCCACGTTTGACTACAAAAACAGGTCGTACGCATGGAGGTATAATATAAAGGAGGCGGCATGACGTCACAAAGGTGAAGCCAACTCGCTATTGGTCGGCTGTCCTCCCTACTCAAAACAAACATCAGCTGATCAAATCGGACCATCAACTTCACCAACATTCTTTGCCATTTTTTATAATAATGCCGGCGTGTTCAGCATATGGGTGTACCCAGAGAGACAGGAGTCTTTCTACTACATTTCATAGGTATGTTAAGAAAGTCATACAGAAAAATATACGACAGAAATGGACAAATCAACGAAGTGAAATTCATCACCTGCCTCACACCGTGACACCCATGTCCTGTAGAATATTGATACTGTACACAAAAACTGCAAAGCCAAGGCTATTATAGTGTTGTGATATTAACTGTTAATGTATAACCTCACGTATATATGGCATTGACAGGGTTATAAAAGATAAACTGGCTCCATGGGGTGACCTACTTGTGCCCAAGTTAGGGTTGGCCTGTATGATAACTCGAGTGTTGAGAGATTGTATTATGAATGGGTTAGCATATTTCATAATGTTTTAAAGATATCAAATTTATAATTGTGTTTACTACGTAGACTATTTGGTTGTTGAGAATTTAGGTCCAAGTTATAGTGCCGTAGTCTAAGTTAAGCCAATGTGCCAAAAGAGTTTTTATAATAGTAAAATTACGGCCGGAGACTGATGATTAAAATAATGTTTTTGTGTGAATCAGAATGAACTGGAACTGAGTAAGTGATGACACACTTTATGTAGTAACATCCAGCCATCATGGTAAGATTTCATGTGGCTTATAAGTGGTAAAATGTGTTAGATACAAGACACTACACCTGAGTGTGAACTCTATTACATGACAGTTCTGGGTGTTACACTACACATCTCTTCACCATAATATACAAATCTTCACTACACATCACATATCTGCAGTACCATATACACATCTTCACTACCCTATACACATCTTCAGTACACTGTACACATCTTCACTACACACCACACCACACCTACACTACACATCACACATCTTCACTACACTATACACATCACAACACACCACATCTTCACTTCACTATGTAAATCTTCAGTACCCATACATATCTTCACTACATTATACACATCTTCACTACACTATGTAGGCTACATTTTCACTGCACATCACACATTTCACAGCACACCACACATCTTCACTACACTATACACATCTTCACTTCACTATACACATCTTACTATATATCATCATATTTATATACTGTACTTAAAGAGTGACATAAGGCCTTCCAGAGTCTCATACTAGAACTCTTTATATAATTAATTTTATTTGCATTTGTACAGTTGCCCACACATGAAACTGGTATGGCTCGTTACTTGTGAGGTGGCTACAACGAAAGGAAATTTAAGTGAAAAAATATGTAGTTTGTTGACAGGCAGATAGTAAAATATTATTACTATCTGCTTATCAACAAACTATAACTTTTGCTCACTTTCCTTCCTGTTGTAGGTATCTCGTAAGTAGCGAGGCATACCAGATTCATGTATGGGCAACTGTACTTGTTCTTATTTCTCTGTAACCTTATAATACTGTCTGTGGGTTGGTGTGTAAGCTATAACCTTCTCTTTTACTATACTTTTTGCATAAAATAAACTATTCATTCATTAATTCATTCATTCTTTCATTCATACTCCTCCTAGGAAAAGTTTGCGAGAAGAGGTAATGCTCTAAGAAACAGCGGTATTTAATGGGTTTAAGTACTTTTGATAATATACAGAATTGGATAATTTTATGCAGTTATCATATATGGAACAAATTCAAGTCTCTTTCCGTCTCTAATTATAGTTAATATGAGAAAATAAGAGCATAATTATAGTGGGTTTATAGCGGCCGGGGCAATGTTTTGAGTCAATGGGGGGGTAGGGTAATAGGCTCCGCCCCTGGCTTCACTTTGGGTGTACAGGACGAGCGGCTCATGCCGCCTCCTCTATATTATACCTTCATGGTCGTACGTATCCATGTCAGTTTTTGTCGGCCGATACCAAGCGTCCCCAAGACCATGGCCAAGGGATTCCTTGGCCATGCCCAAGACGGTCTTCGTATCCCAATCACTGTGATCCCAATCCTGCGCTTGAACGAAATTTCTGGTAGAAATTTCTCCATTTACTCTTGAACAATCTTTATATAATTTCTCCATTGTTATCTCTAATTCTCGATGTCTAGGGTAAATTCCCCATATTTGGCAACACTGCTCAGGACAGCCAGCTCTGACAGAGCTGCCAACTCCATTTTACGCCAAATCTTCCCGCCAAATCCAACTTTCCCGCCCGTACTGATTAATTATAGGCCTCTCTAATTGTGCATTTCTTTGAAGGGACCCTGTGATGTAGTCAGTAAATTGGAGTTATAAGAATCCTTCAAATACTGCCACGAAACACCACCTACATGGAAGGAGATTAATTAATTGTTTCTTGGTGTGGTCAGGAGGAATCATAATAAAAGCTCCATGCAGTTTTCATACACGATCACAGGGTCCTTAATAAATTGTGGCGGAAATGCACCGATTCCATTCTAAGTTATGTGATATTATCTGACCATACTATAATAATTTAGCCCCTCCCTCTCATCTGCATTTTTTCTAATGGAGGTGAAAATGCATCGATTCCCTTTCAGAAAATATATGAACTTACAAGTTTCGTGTACAGTATATTTCCTGTGTTTATAGCACTGAGCTCAATGGTTTATAGGATGCAGAAAAGTACCTTGCTACCTGCTGGTAAAAATTAAAAAAATGGTGTATTTCGTCCAGAATTACTTTACATTTACCGAAAATTTAATAATGAAGCCAGCCCAGCAGTACATATTTGCCAGGATAATTCAGTGAAGTATAGGTTGTACGTGTGGATGCTACAATATTGGTCCCACTCCAATTAGTCCTTTCTTTTGAATAATAGGCTGTTTAATTAAGCTTCTTTATTCTTCAGCCCAATTAGGAATGAAAATACAGAAAATTTGGTTGCCTTGGTACAGTTTCCGCCCAATTTCAGCGTTACAACAGCATTCCTGCTTGCCAATCGGCTTGACGGATATTAGACATTCTTTTTCTAACAGTTCTTTGAGTATTTATTTACTGTATGCAGCGGTTGAAAAAGCTTCGACCTTAGGGGATGGGTGGTGTTAGAAATTTGGCTGACATATTAATTTCCAGCTAACCATTTGTTTGGGGCTTCTTATAGATGAAAGTATAGATGGTGCCTGGCATGTTGGAGAAATTTGTTTCTGCTTTACTCGGTACCCATTGCGGTGATCAGCAAGAGTGAATGTTGCAATATGATTGGAGTGTCGGTGCTAGAAACATATCGGGGTCGGCGCGAGTAACAGGGAAACAGCAGTAGTTGGGCCAATGGTGATGTCATCTTTTCATTTGTCAGCATTAACAGTAGGCCTAGTGGAAATTAGAAAAAATTCTGATCAAAATTTTTCGAAAAATTGTCATTGCAGATTTTGAACCACCATGTCTTGCTTTATATCGAATGGACATTATTTTTTAATTTATCGATTTTTCTTTTTTTCATTTTTTTTTTCAGATTCGAAATCAGCGTGCCTCAAAACGTGGAGATCTCAGCAATTTTGGTAAACAAATGGACAATTTTGTTTTTCGCCTTTCGGGACTGAAAATTTTTGGGGTCGGTGCGAGTAACGGAATCAGCAGTAATTGGGCCTTCTTGGAATATCGGTGCTATAAAAAAATAGAAACGTATCGGGGTCGTCGGCTCGAATAACAGGGAAACAGCAGTAGTTGGGCCAATGGTCAACATTAACAGTGTTTTGACAGTAGTGGAAATTAGAAAATATTTTGGTCAAAAAAAAAAAAAAAAAAAATATTGCAGATTCTGGAACAGTGGGTAATATGGACACTTTAACAGCGTATACTAGTAGGGACGGTTAGTAGCAACTCAATGTATGCTTCTTTCCCTCAAGAGAGCATGCAACACTCGCCAAGCCACTCGATCTCACCCATTTTCTGTTCAACTCCCTAATGCAAGAGTTAATCTGTACTCTCTATTTGTTAACCTTTCATGTATACAATTGGTCAGCTCTGGAACACACTATACCTCCATCGATCTTTCCCCCTACTATGTCTTTTGCTTCTTCAAACGCACTTTGTCTAAGCATCTCGAACGAAATTGGACATGACATTGAATCTTTCTCAACTTTTTTATTTCACAGATGAGGACATTTACCGGACTTTATATAAAACCTTTAGTTTTCACCTTCCGTAATATAGAAAACCAAATAGAATAAGATAAAAGGAAATGTATATGAAAAGGAGATCCGTTTTTGTGACAGTTTGGAGAGATCAATAACCTTCTAATCTACCCTCAGCAAATTACTCACTCAACAATCCAGACCGGATGTATAAGGGGAGGAGAAGGTGGAAGGGGGAGGAGAAGGTGGAAGGAGGAGGAGATGGTGGAAGGAAGAGAAGGAGGGAAGAAAGGGAGGGAGAGGGGGGGGGGAGCTGAAGGGGTGAGAAGGGGAGAGGAAGGGAGGGAGGGAAAGCTATAAGGGGAGGGGTGGGGAGAGATGAAGGAGGGATAAGGAAAATTGAGAGAAAGGGGAGGCTTGGAAGGGAAGGCCAAGGGGAGGAAATGGGGTAGAGGTAGAGAGAGAGAGGAGTCAAAGGGGAGGAGAAGCAAGAAGGAGAGAGGTGGAGAAGAGAGAGAAAGAGAAGAGAGAGGGAGGAAAAGACAGAGTGAAATAGAGGGGAATAAAAGAAGGGAGGGGGTGAAGAGGGTAAAGAAAGGGAGGAAAAGCCAAAGAGCAATGGAGGGGACAGGAGAGGAAGAAGGGAGGGAAGGAAGAAAAGCAAAAGAGGAATGGAGGGGAGAGGAAGAGGGGAGGAAGGGAGCCCCAGACCCAATAAATCACCATGGAAATTACACAGGACACGAGAGTTTGATTCATATACAACAGACCCACCCCTACACACACACACATACACACACGAGACATTGATGCATATACAACAGACCCAGCCCTACACACACACACACACACACACACACACATGTATATACAACAGACCCAGCCCTTCACATACACACAAACACACACACACGAGGAGAGGGGACAGTACCGTATTCCCACACACACACACACACACACACACACGCGCGCGCGACATTGATGCATTTACAACAGACCTGCCTGCTGGCCAGCCATACACACACACGCACACACACGAGAGGGGGGGACAGTACCGTACACACACACACACACACACACACACTATTCATTCACCCCAGGGCAGCTCAATACTGTAGTAGATCCTGGTAACAAAGGAAGCCGTATGCCACCTACAATATTTTTTAAAATCTATTATAACTCTTTAATTAAGGGGATTATACTTATTATGTTGTTGTGGATGAATTGGATGGATGTGATTGATTCGCTTGCTTCATCCAATCTACGTCAGGCAACAAACTCAATCAATATAATTCCTGTTTTGTGGCATAGTGTGGAGGAATCACAAGCCTCCACCAATCTGCCATAGAAATACTACTACTACTACTACTACTACTACTACTACTACTACTACTACTACTACTACTACTATTACTATTACTATTACTATTACTATTACTATTACTACTACTACTACTACTACTACTACTACTACTACTACTACTACTACTACTACTAAAACTACTACTACTACTACTACTACTACTACTACTACTACTACTACTACTAAAACTACTACTACTACTACTACTACTACTACTACTACTACTACTACTACTACTACTACTACTACTACTACTACTACTAATAATAATAATAATAATAATAATAATAATAATAAAAATAATAATAATAATAATAATAATGTTCCTCTTTAACCTTAGCTGTATATAACAATTATGGGGAGATTCTCTTGTTGGTAAATTGGAAGGCTATAGACTGATTCCTCTTAACTATACCAGGAAACAGATCCCCCATTAAAGTAACATTATGGTCGTCTGTTTCCTGGCATAGTTAGGAGGAATCAGTAGCCTTCCAATTCACCAACAAGAGAATCTCCCCTTAATTAAGGACCCTGTGATCGTTTACGGAAATTGGAGGCTTCTGATTCCTCCTGACTATGCCAGGAAACACGCTTCTTCCATAAATGTGGTGTTTCGTGGCAATATTTGAAGGACTCATTTACCTCCAATTTTCTGACTACATCACAGGGTCCCTATAAGTTTCGTGCCTACCTTAGAGTGGACTATTATTTATCATCTTATTAATATTATAGTTTGGAATATGGCTGGGATCAAACCAAGCCATTTAAGGGGAGATTCTCTTTTTGGTGAATTGGAGCGCCTTAATTCCTCCAGAGCGTGCCAGGAAACAGGACCAGATTAACAAACATAATAGTGACCTGTTGCTCTGAAATAGTTTGGAGGAATTAGTTGCTCCAGATTTAACCAACAAGAGAAACTCCCCTTAAACCCTCAGAGCAAAGACCAATTTAACTTATGTGTCTTTCAAGGCTTTATGTTTACAGTGAATTTGGTGCGGGTAAGTTAAGGGGATAGGATCACACTTTTGCTACATTTAGAGCGCCTTGATTTCTCCAAAGCATGTCAGGAAACAGAACCATATAGATAAAAATAACGGTGGCCTGTTGCTTGGAATAGTTTGGAGGAATCAGTTGCTCCACTATACAGGACTCCCTTAACGACAACTTCAAAGGCCTCATAAAATATAATATGGACGAAATGTTGTCTAATCAGCCCTTCAAATACCTCTACAAAACAGATGTCGTATGTATATGATGTGGTTATCCGTTTCCTGGCATAGTTTGGATGAATCAGTTGCCCCCGAGTTGAAAAGCTTGTGAGAGTGAGTGAGGGAGGGAGGGAGGGAGGTAGGGAGAGGGGCACCTATACAAGCTTATTGAATGGAATGATGAATGGATGTAATCTTGTGTGTTATTCTGGGTTATTACTGACTGATATTATTATGGCTCTTTTCAGTAATAGTCAAACATCGGCTATTTTAGGATTAGTGAAAATAGAATGTCCTCTTTTTTGTTTGTTTGTTTGTTGTGTTCCAGGTAGTGAGTGAGTGAGTGAGGCTGACATGTTCAATTATTCGCAGCTATTTAAATATTTAACATCCAATTTCCAAGTGTCTGTGTGTTACATTCCTCCATTATCGATCAGTTTCACTATATGTGTCTGAAAGCTAAAACCTCCAAAGAATTTTATATGATTGATAAAAATTGGCTTCTGATCGGAGAGAGAGAGAGAGAGAGAGAGAGAGAGAGAGAGAGAGAGAGAGAGAGAGAGAGAGAGAGAGAGAGTATTCCTGAAAAACGGTGCTGTAGTATTGAATCTCGGGGTGACAGACAGTGGCACTCAGTCAGTTGGGGGTGGCAACACTGGCTCACCGAGTGCCCGCCACTCAGGCACACCAAGCCAGGCCAGGCACCACGCACCACCACCAGTGTCCTCCGGGTGGCCGGATGGGGAGGGTGTGTATTCCCGACCCTCCCGCGGTGTCTCTCGTTGAACCAGGGAATTACAGCGTGAGTGACCGCGTGGCTCCCAGTACCAGAAAACAAAAGAGGAGTGAAGTGACGGCGACCAACCTGCGATGAGAAAGTCAATATTGCTCCTGACGTCGCTGTAGAAGGAGGGGACGCTACTGTAAATCAAGCAGACTGACCGACCGACGCTCCCTACAGCTGCTAGGCGTTTCAAGTTTACCGCACGTACTCTACACACACACTGTAAGTTTATACCAAGGCTTCTTCGATTACTGTTGTTGCTGCTGCTACCTATACAAATGTCGGAAACGTGAAATAAATGTCTCGTGTGTAAACCTGTATAGTGGAGGAACGTTTGTGTGTGCACGTGGGTCGTCTGGGGAGAGGGAAGGGAGGGAGGGGAGTCGAGGTGAGGTGAGGTGAGGTGACGAGGGGAAGCAGCCGAGCGGTTCACCACCACACCTGGAGCCACTGACGTACAGGTGAGGGGAGTCTGTATACCCCTTCTTTCTCCCCTCTTCTCTCCTCCCCTCCTTCCTTGGCTTTCTCCCCCCCCCCTCCACACACACACACACACACACACGCACTCTCTCTCTCTCTGACTTTTCCTTGTTCATCTTCCTCTCTTTGTCTTCCTTGTCCACTCTCTCTCTCTCTCTCTCTCTCTCTCATCTCTCTCTCTCTCTCTATGACCTTAATCTAGCTCCATCCTTGTCATAATTTCTTTCCCTTTTCATTCCCCCTTTCGTTTGTCCTCTTCCTCCAATCCTCCCTCCCACACACACTCTTTTCCCACACATCCAACCTTCCTCTCATACTCTTTTCCTTCCTCCCTCCCACACACACTCTACCTTCCTCCCTCCCACACACTCTACTTTCCTATACACCCCTATTCCCCTCTCACACACTCTCCTTACCTCCCACACACTCTACCTTCCTCCCTTTCACTCTCTCCTTCCCATACACACTCTCCTTCCCTTCCACACACTCTACATTCCTCCCTCCCATACATACTCTCCTTTCCTATACACCCAACCATCCACTCACACTCTCTCCTACCCTCTCACACACCCCACCTTCCTCCCTCTCACCTTCCCTCCCTCCCTTCCTTCTACATATAGGTCCCCTACCTCCTTTCCTCCCTCAATCAGTACATTGGATGAGAGGGATAAGAAGACGTGTGTGTGTGTGTGTATGAGAGAGAGAGAGAGAGCGAGAGAGAGAGAGAGAGAGAGAGAGAGAGAGAGAAGAGAGAGAGAGAGAGAGAGAGAGAGAGAGAGAGAGAGAGAGAGAGAGAGAGAGAGAGAGAGAGAGAGAGAGAGAGAATAGGCCTAATTTTTGTATTGCGAAGGAAATGAAAAGGGGGAGAGAAGCAGGGAGGGAGAAGAGGAGAAGAATGGAGGAGTGATGGATAGGAATAAGAACAAAAAGGGAAGGAAGGAAAAGAGAGTGTAGGTAAGTATGAGGAGGGAAGGAGAGTAGAGTGAGAGCCCCAGGGGATTGTGAGGGGAATGGGGAGTGAGAGGAGGGGGATGGGTGAGGAGAGTTAAAGAAAGAACCACAGAGGGAGGGAGGGAGGGAGAGAAGAAAGGGACCAGAGGGGAAAATTACTGGAGTGAGCAAAGAGAGGGAGGGAGGAAAGGAAGGAGAGGGGTCCGAGGGTAGGGAGGAATTGAGTGGAGAGAGCAAAGGGAAGGGGGAGGAAATAGAAGAAGGGAAAGGAGGAAATGAAAAAAAATGTAGTCGTAGAGAGAGAGAGAGAAGAGAGAGAGAGAGAGAGAGAGAGAGAGAGAGAGAGAGAGAGAGAGAGAGAAAGAAGGTGAGGGGACAGTAATGTGAGAGAATCGAAGGGGAAAGGGACGGTAAGGGAAGGGTGAGAGAGGGGAGGAGAAGGGGATAGAAAGAGAAATTGTCGAGGGGGAGGGAGTAATAGAAGGGGAGGGAGGGAGTGAGGGAGGTAAGGGAAGTAATGGAGGGAATGGTGTAGGTTGACGAGGGAAGGTAAGGGGAGAGAAGGGTGTAGGGTGGCAAAGTGAGGGGAGGGTAAGGGAAGGGAAGGAAGGCAATATATAGGGTGGTATAGGAAATGTGAGGGAAGGGAGGGAGGCAATAGGATGGTAAAGAGAAGGTAAAGGGAGTGATGTAAGGGAAGGGGATAGGGTAGTTAAGGAAATGTGAGGGTAACGAGGGAAGGCAATAGGATGGTAAAGGGGAGTGAGGGAGGGTAAGGGGAGTGAGGGAGGGTGAGAGGAGTCATGGAAAGGGAAGGGAGGGAAGGCTATGGAGTGGGTGAGGGTAAAGGTAAGGAGAGTGATGTAAGGAAGGGAAGGGAAGGCAATGAGGAGGGGAGGGTACAGGGAAGGCTATAAGGGGGGGGGGGGAGGGTAAAGGTAAACCGAGTGATGTAAGGGAAGGGAGGGAAGGCTATGGGGGAGTGAGGGTAAAGGTAAGGAGAGTGATGTAAGGGAAGGGAAGGGAGGGAAGGCTATGAGGAGGGGAGGGTA